>APFE031208330.1:0-10130 GCA_000404065.3 Pinus taeda
ATAAAACAAAGCATATTTATCACATAGACCAAGGAGTACATGAAATAATTCATTAACAAATCATTGAGAAGAATGGAATTATTTGTATTAAAGAAACAAAAGGAACCATTACAACCTGAGCCTTGGTGTTGTGCAAGCTCCTCCCAGGGTCCAGCAAGAGATTTCCTCTACTTTGACAAGCTCACCCACTCCCAATATGGCAACAAGGAAGGATAGTGATCTCTCCTCACAAGTCAACAATGGAAGTCCTAATTCCAGCAGCATTTACCCTTTAGAATGTTCAGCTTTCAACCTCCCCTCCTTTGGCCCAATGCCTGTATTTATAGTATTCTAGAGGAGGTTATTCAGTTCCAACATCAATGGGATTCTCCCTCTTTTGGATGGGGTAGCTCCTCTCTTGATGGGATAAGCTCCTCTATCATAGGGGTGCATGAACCATCTGGAGGCGCTCAATACACGTCAAGAACTCTTCTAGAAGGCTCTAGAAGTGACCACAAGTAACTTTTTAAAGATGAAACTTGCGCCTTTTGACCTTTACAGGGGTACGCACCCTAGCTTTAGTATACAGAGCATATTACTACGCAGGTCTAATGTATTTGGAGTGCGTACACGCAGGCCAGGTAGAGAGAACCTGCGTACCCAGAGATAAACATGTTTTCAAGTGACTTTCTCTCTCTTTGAAGTTTTGACATGAAGAGCAGAGGTATGGGGCTTGACAAAGAGGACAATGTGGCTATTGATGAGGCCACATAAACTGCAGATAGTCAAGGTGACAAAATTCAGTGTAACAACCATGCAAAGACATATCTGAACTCGCGAAAGAGAGTGTAATATACTTGTAGTTCTGATGAAGAACAAGATTTGCCGACATGAATATTCTCTAGAACATCTAGTTTGGTCGAGATATTTATGGAGATAGCTTTTTCAATATTAGACAGATTTCACTTGGAATCCACCGTATTTATAGTATTTGATAGGAAATCAAAAACTGAAGGATGATTAAGGTCGCTGGCAAAATCTTTGTTGTAATCCGGAAGATGGGAACGATGGTGGAAATCTTCCCATGGTGCCTCTCCTATCATCATCGACTAAATGATTCATTCATCTGTAGAATGTACATGAGACCAAGGATCTGAAGAGGCACCATATTCCTTAGACCTATCTACCCAAACGCTCGATGAGCGTTGCTTTGGGTTTGCCACCTAGGCCGAGAACATTGATTGCTACAATATTTCCATGGGGCTTGGAGGCAAAATCGGGCGATGATCCATGCTAATTTCATGTTCGGAAATCCTCTGAATAGAAGATGCGATATTGCAGGTTCCCACCATGCCCACTTCTGCCAGATTGTTTGGAGGTGGTAGGGTAAAAGTACCCATCAACGTGGGGTCTTTTAGCAGGCCTACTCTGATATTTTGAAGTGATTGAGAGCTTCCGTGGATCATCAGAATGCTTCTCGTAACTTGTGAACTGTTGGGGAGAAAGGTTTGTTAGTCAATGATCATAACTCCTCCTTGAAAAGGAAATGCAATCTTTCTGAAGTATGTCGACACAACAGCAGCCATAGCATAAATCTAGGGCCTTCCTAGTAGGATGTTGTAATCGAGGTTTCCATCAATAACTTCAACATCAATTTCTATTGTTTTTCCCCCCAGTTCAACTTGCAAGTTACGTATGTCTGTCCATCAAATGCTTTAACGTCGTTGATGATCGTGACAAGGGTGATGATCCTAAAGTTTTCCAACAACTCATTGACATAATACATGTAGATGCCCCCTCATCAATAATTGTTCAATGAACAATTTTGTTGAGGGCATTCACTTGAATGAGGAAAGTGAGTTGAGCTGGTAACTAAGGTTCATATCCTTTATGATTAAAGGCCACGAGATTGGAATCCGCTGGGTCAATCCCACCTATTGCTGATAATAGAGCCTGCTTTTGGGAGGGGAAATTTTGCAGTACCTCAAGTGTCGACATAGCGGACGACGATTGGGCCAGGTCCTCTACTATATTATAATTCTGTGCTGCTCTGGCGCGAGGATTAAATGTCGATTTGTGTACTATTCCATTTGGCAACTTTATTGTTAGCTCAGGAATGATGGGTGGCACAACTTTGTTTGAAATTGTCATCAAATTACTAGGTTGATCAATAGCTTTGTTGTTCAATAGCTGTGGATTCTCGTAATCTTTATTCTTTGTCGATATCAAAGCATCAATTCGCTGTTTCAAAATGGACAACATAAGCACTTGGGATAGGGAAGCATTGTCGCTAGCAACCAGATTGGTTTCTGGGTTTGGAAATGGATCAGTCAATACCGTTGAGGTTTTTGAGTTTCTGAAGAACTTCTTAATCTTAGCTTTATGTGGACAATCTTTCGTCCAATGATCCTCATTGCATATAAAGCATGGATGATCGGGTTTATTTTGCCCAGAAGGGTTTGTAAAAGATTTTCCAAGAGAGGCATCGTCCTGTTTCTTCTTTTTTCTTTTCCCTTTCTTCTTGCCTCCTAGTTGTTTCGGTTCTTTGCCCTTGTCAGTCGACACGGCATTAACCTTCAAGGCAAGAAGTTCTTCATTTGCATTTTGACCGGAAACCGTGCGGGCTTCTTAGATGTAGCCTTTGCAGTTTTCGTGCTTGTTGTATCTATCACACCATCGCCGGCATGAGAGTCTTTGTTTGATTTAGGAGGAGGAGGAATGGAAAACTCTGGTTTAGGAGCATCAGGTATTTTGTCATAGAGCGTGCCAGAGTAAGTATAGATCAAGTCTAGATATTGCACATGAGCGATGACTTGCTCTTTAGTGACAACCCCCCCGTTAGCCACATCTTCTGTAATAGGAGGTAACAATGACCTAATAAACCATTTAGCTAGTAGCTAATTAGGAACATGTGTTTTCACCATTCGACGACGATGCCACCACTCATGAATATGATCAGATATGTGAGTGGCCGTCGTCTGCTTAAAATTGGTAAGAAGCTCCGTTCCTATTTCGTACCTTATGGGTAATTGAAAATGGGTTTAAAAGGTGGTGGCAAGGGCGCTGAAGTTATCGAATGAAGCTCTAGGAAATTTGATGTACCATTTTGCTGTCGAATCAGTTAATGTTCGCTGAAAAAGGTGAATTCTAATCGAATCATCATTGAGAGCGTTGGATGAACACCACGGATGAAAGGTCATCACATGATTCGATGGATCTTCACCTGGATTTCCATTGAATTTAGGAATATATGATGGAAGTTTCTGAGGAATCGTCGGCCACTAAGGGGCATAAGCAATTGGATCATTTGTTAGCCGATTCAGATCTGGTAATTCTAGAGTTGCTACGAAGGGCAACTGTTGATTCAAGTTTGGCGAAGCATACCAAAGATAAGATGGGATCGCCTGAGAAGTGGGTCTTTGCATACTAGCATAATGTATTTGATGCTGATAACTTTGATAAGGTTGATGGGCATAACCATTATGATATGATTGATAGGGACCGTTTTGAATATATGGCTGCCCATTACCTGCAAAGAGTTGTTGCTTAGGTCCTCGATAAGCTTGTTGGAATTGTGGTTGTTGATATTGCACCAGCCATGGTTGAGAAGCCATTTGTTGTTGTCAATACTTGATGTTTGACCAGATGAGGGGTGATAATACCCGTTTGAGCCTAAGTCACTCCAATTAAGAAGCCACTAATCGGTGATTGTGGTTGTGTCGTGGAGACAAGAGGCTGTTATATTACGACCTAAGAAACTTGAGGTTGACATACAACAGGCAACGCTTGTACTTGCGACACCATCACAATAGCCGGTGTAGTGGGGATATTCGACACAGGTAGACCTAGTTGCATTGAATATACACCTCTTGGCTGTTGAGGCAGTATTGGCACCCAACCACTAGATGTAATTCCAGCTTGACCCGAATTCTATTGTGAACTCTCATATGGTTGTTCTCCTGGAGGGAACAATGAAAGGGCACACTGCCCCCCATATGGCGGCAATCTAGTGCTCAAAAGAAAGATTGGCCTTTGGAGACCAGACTGGCCAAATTGATATTGTTGCGAAGGATCAATTTGCTAAGACTCAACATAAGAAATTCCAAATATTATTCCAAACGAACAAACGGGAACAGACCATACTGTCGAAACAGTCCCTGGGTGGACTTCATCTAGCAGTTGAGAGCTAGTTCGTACAGATGGTATACCAGCGAACATTGTCGGAGTGGCGGCAGGCGGTTCCGCTGCTGCTGTGTCGGACGACACAGTCGTAGATGTCGATGGTTGTTCAAACATATCGAGTCTATCCAAAAGATTTCCTAGCGATTCTATAGGAATTTCTGATGAAGGGAGACTAACTTCTGAAGTAGAAGGATATAGATGGATCCTAGTTCCAAAATGCAATGGAGTACTAGATGGAAGATCCTTCATAATCTCTTCTATAGCAATTAGTCCACGTGGAAGAGGTAGACCGTCAGGTCTGTAAAATATTTCTGGTGCCGAAGAAGGTATAGACTCTACATCGACAGGTGCCGGAGGGGTAACACCTTCCGAATCAATCCCAGATGGAGCTGGTTTAGGAATAGAAGTGTTTACCGTTACACTAGGATCAGTTCTAATGTCCTCTTGTAACAGCAGAACTTCTTCTGTAGAGGAAAGGATGCCAGAAATAGTTGGAGTAACTGGAGTCTCTGAGGATTTTGGAACACAAGTTTCAAACAAACCAGGAGACTTTAACCCAGTTAAACGAGTTCGCTTGGCTCGGAATGGTTTCGTTTCCGGAGTCAAAGATAGTTGACTCATTAGTCTCTGCGAACGACGGGGTTTTGATTGACTTTCTTCCACGATTGAAGATTACTTTGACACAACTTTCTTTTTCAATTTTTAAGAGTCGAGAAAAAGCTAAAGATGACTCTAGTTGCCTTCGATTTTTAATGAGCCTAAAGTGACAAGTGCTCAGATGGACCTTTTCTGTTAAGAAGTCTAAAAAGGAACGAAAGTGACTACTCTGGAAATCTAGACAGAGGGATTACCAAACCAATCACAAAACTGCAGAATACTTTTTACGGTACGACAGTCAATCTTCCTGAATGCTGTGTTTAGTGCATTGCGATTGATAGGGTGGTAAACATGGCTTCCTAAGGATAAAGGATAAAGCCTATTGTGGTCTCCCAATATATACTCGACAGTACGTGGGAGCACAAGTCCGTACTCGCACTTGTCGTCTCAAAGAGGAGGAATCACCCAACCTACGATGAAAGCGATAGATACTAGGCTTTACGATGCCATAATACTTCTCTAGCCTAGACTTCTAAATGTTATGCGTTAGGTTCCAAAGCGTTTTTGATGTTCATTGAAATTTATTTTACAGTTGATCTTTCTTAAGAAGTTCTCCTTTAAGGTTCACTGCTTTATGTAGATATACAACTCCTAAATATGCAATCTAAGATGATAAACAAACGCTTACTTTCTCTTTTTGCAATGAAAATCCTAGCTACTAAGGAAAGAGAAGCGAAATTCTTTTAACATAGAGCAGAGAGCACACACTAAAATGCACTGTCCTAAATCAATCTCCACAAGCAGTCTAAATGCAAATGCACATTCATGTATTTGTTTTCTGCTTTCTTAATGTGTGAATAACAAAAAGAATGCTAAGTAGAAATCTGAATTATCTTTTCAAAGCGACAGTACTAACAATTTTCTTTCCAAAAGATGAAAGGAAGACAAGGACGACACTTTGCAATTTTCAATTGAAAACTGCTTTCAACACTTGAAATACTATTAATTGAAATCAAATACAAGAGTAACAGTGTAATCGACTATCAAAAAGAGGAGGATTCTTTTATTTGACTAAAAACGACACTTGCGACACTTTCAAATCAAAAGAAGATAGTTCGATTAAGCTACTGTTGGTAAAGGAGAACTGTAAACGGCGAAAAATACATTAAAACATTCACAATTCTTTGTACAATGGAGGCTAAATAATGCAAAGGAAGGGACTTTCAATAGTGGTATACTGATCACAGACAGCAAAACTCCTGAATAAAGCTGAAGAGAATGAAGAAAAACCAAAATCTAGAGGTAGAAACAGTCTTATCTGATCATCGCACCTGTAACACAGGGAAACAGGGATGCATCTCACCTACAGCACACGAGAGGTGTGATGCATCTACACTGTCAAAAGGAAACAGTGCGATGGTCTAGGGACGAGACTTCAACTTGGTTTTTGGTCATAGTTTGCAGCTTAGTTCAGGGATTTAGGCTGAGCTAATGATAGTCAGTAAATACAAAACATAGGGGTTGATCTAATGAGGTTACTTGAGCCACCACTAGGGCACTTAGGATGTTTGAAAGTCAGATGTTTAATTCATAAACTAACCCAGAGATTGACTGAAGCAGCGTTTATCTACTTTGCAGTTGCATAGAAAAAGCAGTTCGAAGGCTAGCTGGCATAACTTCAGGCTCCATGTGTATTTTATAAAGTAAACAAACTAGGAACAAGCAAACAAGCTATTCGCTCCCCAGTGGAGTCGCCATTTTGTTATTGGGAAAACTAGTGTCCATTCAGAGTTGCTAGTCCCACTAAGACGGGTAGCTATCTTAGAAACAAACAAACTAAAGTCACTTGTGTTTTCCTTTATGAGATGTAGATGACAGAGAAGGAGAGAGTACCAACCTCAGTCTTTCGCTTGGTTCCTTGCTTGTTTCCTCTCCCCTTTGACAGATCTTTACTGCTTCTTCCTCGCTTGTCCTGCTTCAAAGAACACCTGTAGATTCAAAGCAGCATAATACCATCAAAGCATAGAGATCTACAATCATAAACAATATAGGATCAGATATATATTGACCATACAAATGCATATATCAATTCAATATTCAAAGACATACAAGAATATGGACGAAACTTCAAATTTTATTGATAGAAGTAGTAGAAGAGAGGATTACAACCCATTGATCTGACCCAACACCATCCTCCTAGCACGAACGCCCTTCTTCACCTCATGAAATGCTAGATCACACAACACTATGATGTTCCACAAAGAAACCAACAACACTTCCTTACAAGATGCAAAATTTCAGCCTCTGGATCTCTAGGATGAGGTATCCATATATAGATGTTTGCGGGTGGGTGAGTCAGCGTCTGGGTTTTTTATTAGTTTCATTCCTCTGATAGTTTTCAATTCCACTTGGAGATTTCATGATCTCTTACTCATCCCTCGGCGAATTCAGAGAGGCAAGTGTCATAGGAGAAGTTTATGGAAGATTTCATGATCATCCACCTTGCAAAATGCCTCTGCCATTTGTCTACTCTCACCCATCGCACCCTATAGAAGGGCATTTCAGTATGCATCACACCCCCCATGTGTATTAGGTGGGATGCATCGCACTTTGACCATGGAGCAGCTGAGATGGTCCAGTTTTGACCAGTTCTGAGCAGTTTTTCATGGAGAACTTCTGGGAGATGATGTAATCCGCTGACTTTGTTCCTTTAGGGTATAAAACAAAACTTTTAGGGACTTAGAAGCCCTTGGTTTATGGACATATGAAATTGGGGTTGCAGTGCCCAAATATGTCTATAACATGCGTGTTTGCAACAACATCATGGATGAGCCTATTCTGGAGAAAACCATGTTGTTCAGGAGAGATGTATCGCGAAAGAGTATTTCGCATTCTGTCAGCAATTGCCTTTGAAATGATTTTGTAAACAATGTTGCACAGGGAGATCTCCCTGAATTCCAAGAATTTTTTTGCATTGCTATTCATATACATATAAAAATATATTATCCTCACTTCTAATTTGAAATAAATTTATATTGTATTATTATATGGGATGAACTAAGTGTAGAAGTGATGTGTTGATGTATTTTACCTGTTGATTTGGATTGCTCAACCATGTTCAAAATATCATTCTTAACAAGATCAAAAAAATGAGTAAAGAGTTCAATCGTCCATCCATCAGGAATCGAAAATTTATCCCTCTTGAAGGATTTCAGTACATTTAGGAGTTCTTTCTCCGTGACTATCTTGTAGAACTCTTCATTTTGCTCATCTTTGTACATAGTAGAATAAGCCTCGATTCCCCAAATTAGAATCTTCGCCATTATATTTTCATTACTATCATATGCCTTATGAAAGTAATGAACAACCGCATTGCAAATACCTTGTGTTTTGAGAATTTGTCCATCCTCATCCATAATCTGCCAGATTGAATTTATGTTGCGGCGATTATTAGCAAAACGATGAAAAAAATTTGTATTGTGGTCACCCTCTTTTATCTAGGTCGCCTTGCTTTTTAGTCTCCGGGTAGATTCCTCAAAAGATAGTATGTTTTTCTTTCTGATTTCAAGTGCTTGTATTCGAAATCGGATCTTCATAGGAAGGCAACGTGAGGACATTTTGGGGAGAATCCGGTCCAATTCTTTCTGAATGTCATTAAGTTCTTTCTTGTGGACGTTTTGCTTTTGTTTTTGCCAGAGCTTTACTTTCCCATGAAGGGAGTCTAGTTTGTCAAGGAGATTAATCATGGGGGAGGTACTAGGAAGAGCATGTCACCCCCAGGTCTCCTAAACAAGATTATTGAAATCAGATCTTCCAACCAAGATCTGTTGAATTTAAAAGGAATGCCCATATGGATGCCAGTTTTCCTCCATTGCAATGAGAATGGTCTGTGGTTAGAAATGAAATCGCTGATGGTTTCCGCGCGAACATCCCCAAGTCGCTCTACCAACTGTTCATGGACCAAAAATCAATCCAGTGTTTTGGCCACATAAGCTATTCCAGAGTGACCATTATCCCAAGTTGGAGTAATTTTAGCAGGGCCTATGTCCACAAAATTATGTAATAGAATAGCATTTTGAATTAGACAATCCAAAGGGTTTGTTTTCCTGCGGTGCCCTCATACTTCCTCACAATTTATGGTGCAATTCAGGTCCCCCACAATGATAAGGGACACTAATTCCATCATTCCAAATGAGAAAATGCGATTCCAAAAAATGAATCGGTCCTTGTAGGGGGAATATATATTGAGGATGTGAATGTTGCCAGGTATTTGGGAAATCTAGCTTCTAGCAGAATACTTGCAAAACATTGAAAAGCCTTAACAGAGACCCAAGAAGGATCCCATAACACCACCAAACCCCGAGAGAGCCCAGATGAAGTAGTTGCAGAAATGTACCAATTCGGAAACATTTTCCCAAAGTATGGAACAACCTTTGTAACATTGTGCATAGTTTCCTGTATGAGTATGATATATGGATGAAGAGAGTAGAGAAAGTTTTTGAGAGCTAAGAATTTTGGGCCAGCCCCCAGACCCCAGATGTTTTAGGATGTAATGCAGGTCATGGGAGGAGATTATTGGGTTGTCGTGCTCCAAGGGCCCTCGAGGAAGAAAAATCTACAATTGGTACATCAACAAGGAAGCGGTCCATTGGGGAGGCAAATGAGATATTTTTATTTCTTCCCTAAAAATGTTGGCTACCTTGGTTTTGCTTCCGTCGGACAGTAATATTGCCAGCCGAGGTAGGGATGATGTGTGGGGAGGTAGATGACCTAAGCTTATGGATGGTGAGGGAGTGCAGGTCTAGGGTCTTTCTTTGCAAAAGGACATCCAGGTCACTTCTGACAGAGTTCGTAGGAGATGTAGTAGGTGAGTTAAGAGGAGTGACACTAAGGCATGGGTCTTTGTCCTTGGATTGATGATAGGGTGGAATAGGTGTAGGGGAGGGTACATATGCAATATGCGAAGTGGATGGCATGTTGTGATAGGGATGTGTAGATGGAAAAGGGGCAGGTATTTCCTGACAGGGGGTAGGTTCCAAAGGCGGAGGATAATTAAAGTGAGCTAGACCTCCAGGTAATGGCAAATCCGACTTTTCGAAGATATTTGGGGAGGAAAGAACGGAAATTGGAGATGTTACCAGAGAAACAAAAGTGAGTGGGTAGCAAGAATTTTTCTTTCGAGGCATACCTGGATGAGTAATTTTCTGATAGTGTGATGCCAACCTTTGACCTTTTATGCTTGGACATTCCCTATTAGAATTGGACAGCGTGGAGGTGCTGTAACATTTCCGTCCACGTAGGCAACCTCCAGGATGAAGAGAACATTGCTCGCCCACGTACCCTATTCGGTGACAGAAAGAGCAGCAAAAGGG
>APFE031208339.1:0-35432 GCA_000404065.3 Pinus taeda
AAGGTTTATAATATATGATTTATCATATTAGGGTCTATAATATTGTGTTTAATATTTGGGCTTATATAGGCTTTAATAATATTAGGGTTTAAAATATGGTTTATAATACTAGGTTTAATAATAGGGTTCAGAATATTGGGTTTATAATATTAAGGATTATAATGTCGGTGTCATAGATATAAAGTTTAATATGAGGGTTTAAAATATTAGGTCTATAATATAGGATATAATGTTAGGGTTGATAATATTAGGTTGGTATAATGTTAGGTTTGATAATAATAGGTTTAGTATTAAGGTTTATATAGGGTTTCTAATATTAAAGTTTATTATTAAGGCTTATAATATTGGGTTTATAATATGGACTATGATTCACTATGTTCGACTATGTTGAACTATGATCAACCATAGTCAACTATGGTCAACCATGATCAAGGTCCCTATGGTTGAATATGTTCAACCGTGGTCAACCATGGTCAACTATGAAAATATTATATTGACCCCAACCATAATGATCAATCCAATATTAAACTCAATTACAATATAAGGCTTATGACTTAAACACAATTATAATACATAATATGGGGTTTATAGTCAATCATTATTGTCAAATGTAATGATCAACTATAATATATGGTTATATATGGTCAACCATAATGGTCAATCAATATCTCTATGTTCAACCATGGTCCACCATGGTCAACCATTATTAACTAGGTTTGATTATATTCGAACATGATCAACCTTGGTTGTATATTGTCAATTATGATCAACTGTGGTTAATCATGATCAAGGTCCCTATGGTTGAAAATGTTCAACCATGATCAATCATGGTCAATCATGATCAATCATGATCAAGCATGCTCATCTTTGGTCAACCATATTCAACCTAGAAGATTCCATGATGTATTGACTCTTAATGGCCAACCACGATCAACCATGGTTAGAATGGTTGAACATGGTCAATCCCATCAACCATCTCAATCATTAAGGTTTCTAATATTTGGTTTATAATACTAGGTTTATAGTAATGGGGTTTAATATTTGGTTATTATATTAGGGTTTATGATACCGGGTTTAATATTACAATTTTTAATGTTCGCTTTTTAATATAAGGTTTAATAGATAGAGTATTTTTATGTTAGGGTTTAACATATTGGGTTTAAATATATTAAGGTTTAGTATATAGGATTTATAATGTAAAGGTTTAATATTAGGGTTTATAATATTGGGTTTAATAGTATGGTTTATAACATTGGGTTTACTATTAGGGTTTATAATATTAGGTTTAATATTAGGGATTATAATATTGTGTTTTTAATTATATAAATTATAAATATAGGTTTTATATATGTTAGGGTTTATAACTCGAGTTTAAATATATTAGGGTTTAGTATATAGGATTTATAATATTAAGGTTTAATATTAGGGTTTATAATATTGGGTTTAATATTAGGGCTTATAACATTGGGTTATATATAAAATTTAATGTTATGGTTTAAAATAATGGGTTTACTATTGAGGTTTATAATATAGGATTTATAATATTAGGCTTTATAACATTTGGTTTAATATTAGGGCTTATATAGGGTTTATTAATATTATGGTTTACAATATTAAGTTTAATATTAAGATTTATATAAGGTCTAATATATAGGGTTAATAATATTGAGGTTTATTATTTGAGCTTATATTATTGGGTTTATAATATCATGCTTTAATATATAGGATTTACAACATTAAGGTTTAATATCAGATTCTAAGTGTGCTCCAACAAATTCAAATTCTACATAAGAGAAATCGCTAGAGGACAAAGGTCTACGGGACATGTAAGAGGGAAAAGCATAATGGTGGATGCCTTGGGAAACTGCTAGTGGTAACCCTCCAACAAGTTAGGATTTAATATATAAGTTTTAGATTCTCATTTCATTTTCCCCTATAACCCTGATTGTGATTCTACCCCTCATCATGTTTCACTTATAACCATGATTATGCCCCCTCCATTGTTTGTTCCCATACTCAATTAGTCTTTGCACGTAATTCCCTTTTCAACATTCCCCCCCCCCCCCCCCCCATGATTCACGATAACCCTTCCTCACTTGGTTGAACGTCAATGCAAATGTGATGAGACTACACATTCTCCCTCACATTTACCATTAGTATATAATGAACAACCCTTACCCTTCCTTCCTAAGCCCATCTACTGTACCTTCCATAATGGGGTCCCCATTTCCCCTAATCAATATTCTCCCCTTGAACTTAATCTCATACCCTAACATTATCGTTTCCTTGATTTCTTCAAATCTCTCAATTTCCTCCTTTGTCGTAGGCTACCCTTTCACCCAGATTATCCCTCCAATACATTGTAAATTCCCCCTCTTATCCTCTTTTTCTGATCCCTCCCTCTTTACCCTTCCTTAATAAGAATTTTTTATCCCCCTCTATGAATAAGAGAGTTGTTAATATTTCTAAGTTTTCCTTTGAAACCCCAGTGTATAGTCTTTTGGAAAAAGCATTAAACATTGCCCTTGCTCTGAGGAAAATTTTGGTTGAATAAATTAATTGTGATAAGATCGTGTTGTTTTTCTTAAGAAATCAAAACCTCCTAAGAGCAACATCAATGTTGGGTTAATTTATTGAGTAAATTAACACAAGTATTTTATTATGAATTCGGGTTTGTAGAATTTAGAAGCATGTCCAAAGACTATGGATTCCAATGGTAGTCAATTTTAGAAGATGAATTAGAAAGATTAAAAGAAATGCATACTACAAATATAAAATATAATTAAGTCATTTCTGATTCACTTATGTAATATGTGAGCGATAATGCTCCTAACTTAGGAGAACAAGGTTGTCCTTCCCTACAATACTACTTTCATGAAGAGAAATCCAAATCGCTAATTAATAATGGTTTATGATGCAGAAGATGTAAAAGAAGAGGCTCCTAACTAAGGAGGACTAGATTTTCCTTCTTCATAGTTCTACTCTATCATAATCACCATTGCTTCAAATAAGAAAAGGAGAATGAAATTCATTTTTAGTTCAAGATCAAATAGAAGGGGAATTTAACTTAAATTCCTGTGTGTCCCTTCATATGAAAATTAAAATTAAACCAATATTCATTCAGCAATCATCACACATCTAAATACATTTGAAACAAGAACTAATTTATGAAAACTATGAAAATTTAACCAGGAAGTGCACTTTGCTTGGTGTGGGGGCCCTCCAACCTTGCCTTGCACACTTGAAGAAATCTCAGTTGCAGGAACTTCAGGAAATCAACTAAGCATGAACAACAAATTGAAATGAAACAGGTTCTTCAATTAACTTTCAGTCTTCAAAGAGTCTCAAAATCAGATTACAATAATTCTACATGCTTAAGCCTTTAATAGTCTTGGCTTCAATAGAGAAATAATAAAGAAAATTGACTAAAAAGTCTCTAACAACCTTATCTATCCTAATCCCATATATCCTAGTTGAATCCACCCATTCAGTTACACAAAATTTGGGAAAATCCCAAAACTCATTAATTTTGGCCTATTTCTTGAATGATTGATCTTGTTTGACCAACTTTGACCAAGTCTGTTTAAGCTTCATTTGGCTAAAGCAATAGGAGTTCGTTCAATTTTAGTTCCCAAGCTTTTTATAAATGTGTTCAGCGCGTGCCTAGGTTTCGTGCAAGTATGACTTCAATGAAGTCATTACGGGAATTTTTGAACGTGTCCAAAAATGAACTTAAAATCCAATGTTTGTAAAAACATCTAAAAATTTAAAAACTTAATGTATATACCTAAATATGCATAATATGGTAAAAATAAGGTTTATTTGGATGATATAATGTGACAAATGAAGAAAATGAGGTGGACTTTAATAAGCAAAATTTGATTAAAAAAAGAGGGCCAACATCTCCCGCTTGATGATCTTCAAGCATGTCCTCATGCTTGCTTTCTCCTCTTTGATATTATGCTTCTACATGCTAACCTCCATGTTGTGCTGCCCATGGATATTCCATCATGATAAAGTATTTTTGATTTGAATGTGGTCTATAAAAACAAGAAGAAACCTATGACTATTGAATACCCACAAAGATGAGGAGAAATTTTGGAATTAAAATACCAAGTTCTGGACTAATATGTGAATTCTTGGTCATCAAGAATAAAGAGTTCTCAACTTGCGATGTCAAATTCCTGGGATGAAATGCAAAGAAAATTTCATTGTTGAATATTCATGAGATAATTTATGTGTTTTAATGCCTTAAAAAATCAATTTCTAGAACAAGAAGCAATATATGTGTTCTAATTCTTTCAAAAATTCATTTCTATGAGAGATATAGGCGAATTTACAGTCTTATAACACCTCTCTCTCCTCTAGCAACTAACAATTTATTTTCAAAAATTTCATTCATAATTTTTGCACTGTTGTGCACTCACCAACACCACTTGACACCATTGTGCATGAGATTTGTTTTGGCATTTTGTGTAAAATAAGAATGAAACTGGGGTCTTGTACTTGAAATTTTTTTGAATGCTAATCTTACACTTGGAACTTTGATCTTGAACCTACGCTACCACTAGACATATGTTAATTCAGACTTTGATTATGCTGCCCCAAATATGCTATGAAACCAGCTCTACTAATTTGAATTTTTAACTTATGCTGCCAGCAAATATCTATTTAGAATTGGATTACACTTCCACCAACACACATGGGCTACACTATCAATTAGATAATTGGAGTCTTCTAATTTGAAAACCATGTAACTATAACTTGGACTTGGATTTTTCAATGACAACCAATTTAAAACAAATCTATGACCTTGATTCTTAACTAAACTCAAATACTCCACGGAATCTACAAAATGAGGGTTGAAACAACCAGGAAAATATTCCAAGTAACAATGAATTTGAGAAAAATGCCTCCATGGCGCCTAATTGGGTTCATTATAAAGAAAACCCATGTTTTAGTTTTTCAAATTTCATTTTTGTTTGCTCAAAAGTAAAAAAATGGCAAAAAATTGTGTCTTCTTAAAAATTTCGAATTTTTAAAACTGTAGTTCAATTCAATGTTTTCTAGATGATATGGTGTCTGAATCCTTACCTGTTACCTACATTGGAAGTTGGCTTGATTCCTTCTATCTTTGACTATACAAGTGTTTGCTGCTTCTTGAGAAATCAAAATCTTGGAGGAAATTGATTTTTTTCTCTTTACCATACATAGTCCATCTCCAGTAATGAAATCAATTCCTCTTTGCAATGACACTCTATCTCTAGCATTGAAATCGATTTATGGAAACACACATATATCTCTTAGTTTTAATGCTGAATTCACTGACCAACAACTCACACTTTGTTCATAATTTTTTTAGAGCTCATTTTTCCCATTATCAACACTGTCACATGGAGTTTCAAACTCAAATTTAAGTTGCCAGCTACTTTTAAAACTCAGAGTTATTATCTATGCCAACAACCGTTTTTTTTTAAACTTAACTGAATTTTACCAAATAAGGCCTATATTTCATAAAGAACCATCAAGGCCATGGTTTATTCCCTTGGCCTCCAAAACTAATGCAACATTGTCCTTGAGCCACCGATTGAGAGCAGATTGGGGATGAAATAACATATCTAGGCAACATTGAGGGAGTGTTGTTGAAATAGTTGAAATTGGCATCATATTTTGGTCTCTCTTTTTTTAAATTTTGTCGAAGCTCGTTGTTTTACTGGGAACTCATTTCAACACTTTACTATGCACAGTTGACATGTTTGAATCATATCAAAGCAAACTTTTCTATTGATGTCTTATACCACTTCTGCAACATCTCACAAAGTAATTCTCCCATGTAGGCGTTAATGAATAATGTACTTACAACATTTCATGAGGAAATTTGAAACTCAAGTTCGATTACCTGACCCAGAAGCAAACTCGTAATTAGCTCTGAGTTAATGACTTGTATTCTTATTTTTAACATTTCCATTTTGATTAGAATTATTCTTCAACAACTCTGGGGATCACCTCATTACATAGGTGGCACAATTATTTTAATGGTGGCAAGATTTTGATTTTATAACTGCAGTTTAACTCCTTACAAAATGACATATCTCAAACACCAACTTGAGCTTATCTAGCTCTGAAATCTGTTCAAGTACTGAGAGAAATCTTGAAATGATTTCTTACCTTGTTTCTCTATGGAATCCCTGGAGTCTATTGATAGGCTCGGTTGACTTGGAGAATAGGAGATCTCGGCTTTTAATTTTTTCATTAAAACTAATGTATTCCTCCCTAATTTCTCCAGAAACTTCTCTAATCTCCTTGCCTATTTTTTTTTTTGCAGCTTCCTCTCTATTCAAGCTTCTCTATCTTTGTTTTTAAATATCATTGTGTAAAATCATTTTACAATATTCATGAATTCGTGCTCTCTTCTTTTTCGAAAATCCTTCACTGTGCATCATATTTTTCATAAAAACGTGCTCATGGTGCATGAAAATCATATTACTTTCTACAAAAATATATCTGGTGTTTCATTCATAGAGAGATTTTGAATTTAATGAAGAATTGAATCTCTGAGTGATCTTGTGATTTTTGTTTCCACGCTACCTTTCTTAGCTCTGGCTTTTTCTTCTTAACATTTCTCTCTGCATTTTTTTATGGCTCCGACTTCTTTTCACATAGTGTACACGCTTGTCAAATCACTGTATCATATCATTCATGGTTGCCTTCATTAGTTCATAGGCATGCCTTCATTATTTCGTATGCCCAGCTATCCATTTATTTTGATTTCGTTCCTTTTCATATATCGTAGGCATATATCATTTGTTTTATAATTATGCATTTTTTATATTGCGCTCCTTATGTCATACAATATGGTTTCTCATTTCATTTTATCACTTTAGTTTGTTTTTGAAAATGACAATAGGATAGGGCATTTAAAAAAAATCAAATTAGTATTATTATGACATTAACCTTTGTACAATGTGTATAGGTCAACCAATTTTTATCTTTGAAGGGGAAAAAGATTGAGTCCTTTATTTATGATAAAAAAATGTTTATAAAATGTTTAGGAGTAATGGAATGGTATATGGAATGATGAATAAGAATGGGGATAATGTAGGAAAGGATAATGGATAGGAATTTTGTAGGGATTATAATGAATGAAATATGATAATGATGGATAGGATAATCAATATAGGTATCGCAGGGTAATGAATAAAATGAGTGTAGGTATGGATATAAATGGATATAAATGAAGGTAGGATATAGGATTTAATAGAATGCATATCAAGCTAAATTAGTCTTGACAATTTCTAGATTTTTTTTTATTTTTTTTTTAAATCGAGATTTTAAGAGCAAAATTTTTCTCACTTATTGTACTTGTACTCCCGTAAATATATTGATGTCCTTTGGGGAAAATATTGGTTGATGGTTTATGATGTCTTCATTATCATCGTGATGGTTCTTCCAAGATAGATTTTGATGAAATGTAGAGACTTATTTTTGCTTTCATGTTTTCACATCTGATATTGATTTAGGATCTTCAAATGTTGATGTTGTTCAGATCCCTTCTGCAATTTGTAAATGATGTTTCAGGTCCCATATGACATGTACTTCAGGCTTGAATTTTGATGTTGTTTAGGTCCCTTCTATAGTGATATTATAAATAATGTTTCAAGTCCCTTCTATCATGTAATCTAGGTCCCTTCAATATAGTTGCTCAAACTATTTGCATAGTTTTATTACGAATCTTCCCCCTTAATTATTGTAAGACTTGTCCCCAAGTCTTGCTATTCTAGAGGATGATTCCTGCAAAATAAAACTAAAGAAATGGTTAAAAAAATATAGAATTCATATTGGCCAAAAAATTTGGTTTTCTGATATGAATTCGAGTTTGTGTTGTGCCATTTTCCTAGATTTTCACAACCAAACTCCTTTATTATTTTTGGTATTTTTCTATTTTTTTTATTCTTTTCTTTTCTGGATGGAGGTGGGGTGTAATGGAGTAGGGAAGTATGAAAATCTTGTGAAAATAGGTTAGGTTGAAGTAATGATTTAGTAGTAAATGGACAGATAATTAGTCTGGACTTCAACATGCATGATCACAGAGCTTAACATACAATATGGATGATGGATGAAATCATGAACAATATGGCATATAAAAGTATTCTTTCGAAATGGATGTGACTTTTCATGGTACAAAACATGACTTCTTCTTCCAATGATTAGATTCATGCCTTTTTCCTCGATCTCGATTCATGTTGTACGGTTTGTTGGTGTTGTTTCCAGGTCAACAACTAAGAGCAAGCTTCACAAATTTTAGTTTCATTGGATGAACTCAATATTAGGTGAATTCCCACTTGATTTTCACTTGAATATTTTCATTTCATATTTGTAGATATGAAGTTTTAAATATTGATTTTGAAAATCCTTTATCTATGAAATTGACCTATCAAATCTTTAGGGGACTTGCAAAAACATAGCACTTGCCTGTAATACAATATTAGATGATGGAGGAAGAGAGGTGTACAGTCTCTCTTCTTCCAAGAAATATGTATAATAATTACAAGCATTGCTTCAAAACAATTCCAAATATGAGATCCAAAGAAATTGCATTTGTTTACCCCTTGAGGAATGGTGGCTAGCCTAGACCTCCTAGCGGTATTTTGTTCACAAAATATTTGTTTTATGTCAAATTAGAGTGATTCCAAAGGAAATATAAAGTTAATTCATATATTTACTTCCATTATAAACAAGTTTTCAAAGTGGTTTGAAACTATATGTTAAAAATGATAAAGAGTACTATGTTTGATAGAGTTACTTGTGATTTGTTTTACCAGATCAACAGGCGCTATTTGAAGTGTACCATCTTCATTAAATATGGTTTCAATGTCATTCCACTTGTAAATTAAATTATATTCATTTATTTCTTTCCAATATAAATAGGTTTTAAAAAATTTCAGGCTTGATATCACAAAATTGGTGATGAACAATGCTAAGAGTAAGAGTTTTACAATGTTGATTTGAAGACATGCAACCATTAAATGTGGCATATATTTTTCTTTTGACCTCCAAATGGGATGATTCAAATTGTGTACTAATTTAGACTTGAATATTTATATCCCATATAAATATGTTTTGAAACGAATATGATTTGTTATGTCAAATATGCCAATGAATAGTCAAGACCTAGAATTGTCACCATGCAGATTTTTCAAGAAATAGTTAACATTTTAAAAATAACTTTTTCATATGATACCCGATTGAGGTGATTCAATTTATTTGGAACATAGATTCCAACTTCTATCTTCCCTATGAATTTCAGGTAAAAATGTTTCCATTAGACACCTCAAATCAGGGTCGTACTAACTCTTTCTTCAACATTTCACTTGAGAACTATTTTTGATTTTGATCACATTTTTATTTGTGATATAAATTCAAAATTTCAAAATGATCATATATGGTTACCCAAAATAGGATTGTTCTTACCGCATTTTTCCATGTAATCCTTTCAAATGAGTATTGAACAACGATGTGAAATTTTATTCGTGAAAATTTAAACCAAAAGTCTTATTGTGAAATCATTCTACCTATTTATTTATTTATGTTATTCTATCCTACTCTATTGTAGAAAAATTATTCATTCTCTCAAGTATAAGAGAATTTCCAATGCATCCATTTTCATAACAAGATCGTAAGTAAACTCACATCCAAATTTGAAAAATATACTTTAATAAATGTTTGGACATGAAAAATTATTTGATCATAAAGATTTCATGCTAAAGAGCGTTGAAATATGGAGTTTTGTTGTGGCCTAATGACTAGTTGAAACTAAGTTTGAAGGTGATCTTTGTTTTCTTGGCTCTTGTTAATTGTCATAGCACAAAACTTTTCTTGTGGTACTTGTTCAAAATATTGTATGCACAAGGGATCTTGTAATATACATGCTATAAATTCATCAATTTCTAGCTCTAATGTTTGATTTTCATTGCATGTGATCCATGACTCATACACCTCCTCACAAAGATAGCTAGAAGAAAGTTATAGATTCTCTTATTGAGGATCATCTTTATGGATGCTTTTTCCTCTTCTATATGTTGAAATAAACCTTCTTCCCTAGTGACCCTTCTAAATTATGGATAAGGGTTTAAGAGGATCCTTGTGGTAGCATACCTCTCTTCTCTAATTGACTTCTTTAACATCATTTTTTTAAGATTTTGTCTTGCAAATGATTTTGTAATTTTTCTTTTTTGGGGGGTTGGGTGGGAGGTTTTGTTTTGGGAACCTATTTCCTAATTTCTATGTTGAAACATAACTACCATAATGAAAGAGTTTTTTTTTTTTTTTTATGTGTTTTCTAAACAATCCTCCTAATTGACTATATTGATGTTTTCCCGACAACAGTGCCAAAATGTTGGGTCAATCTATTGAGTAAATTAACACAAGTATTTTATTATCAATCCAGGTTTGTAGAACTTATAGGCATGTCCAAAGTCTATGGATTCCAATGGTAGTCAATTTTAGAAGATGAATTAGAAAGATTAAAATAAATTCATATTACAAATATAAAATCTAATTAAGTCATTTTTGATTCACTTATGTAATATGTGAGGGATGAGGCTCCTAACTTAGGAGAACTAGGTTGTCCTTCCCTACAATACTAATTTCATGAAGAGAAATCCAAATCACTAATTAACAATGGTTTATGATGAGAAGATGTAAAAGAAGAGGCTCCTAACTAAGGAGGACCAGATTGTCCTTTTTCACAACACTACTCTATCATAATTAGCATGGCTTCAAGTAAGAGTAGGAGAATGAAATTCATTTTTAGTTCAAGATCAAATAGAAGGGAAATTTAACCTAAATTCATGTGTGTCCCTTTATATGTAGATTAGAATTAAACCAATATTCATTCAACAATAATCACACATCTAAATACATTTGAAATAAGGACTAATTTATAAAAACTATGAAAAATTAACCAAGAAGTGCACTTAGCTTGATGTGGGGGCCCTGCACCCTTGCCTTGCAAACTTGAAGAAATATTAGCTACAACAAATTCAGTAAATCAACCAAGCATGAACAACAAATTGAAATGAAACAAGTTCTTCAATTAACTTCCAATCTTCAAAGAGTCTCAAAATCATATTAGAATAATTCTACATGCTTAAGCCTTCAACAATCTTGCCTTAAATAGAGAAAAAATAAAAAAACTTGACTAAAAAGTCTCTAACAACCTTATCTATCCTAATCCCATATATCCTGGTCCAATCCACCCATTCAGTTACACAAAATTTATAAAAATCCCAAAAATCACTAATTTTGGCCTATTTCCTATGGATTTTCCTGAATGATTGGCCTTGTTTGACCAGCTTTGATTGCTCCTATTTAAGGTTGGTTTGGCCGAACCAATAGGAATTCATTCAATCTTAATTCCCAAGCTTTATAGAAATGTGCTCGGATCGTGCCTAGGTGTCCTACAAGTATGACTTCAATGAAGCCATTACAAGAATTTTTAATCCTGTCCAAAAATGCACTTTAAATCCATTTTTTTAAAAACATATAAAAATTTCAAAACTTAATTTATATACATGAATATGCATAATATGGTAAAAATAAGGTGTATTTGGATGATAAAATGTGGAAAATGATGGAATTTAGGTGGATTTTAATAAGCAAAATTTGATAAATAACAAAGGCCAAAAATGAACAAGTTTGAATTTGAAGTCATTAAGGCCTTGAATAGTAACCATGCCATTGTTATTCTCAAATCTAAAAAGGGTGGGGTCATTGTTATCTTATATAGGGATGAGTACCAAAGAAAATGATGTATCACCTCTGTGATAGTGGTGGCGACAAAAAGATAGGTAATAACCCTATAAAGAAATTCTCGAAAGTTGTTGCTTTAGCTATAAAATATAATAGTACATTGATTTCCATTAGTCGCAAGCTTATTAAGAGAATCCCTCTTACTCTTAGGATCAATTTGCTTCCAAATATCCATAGGGAGGGATCCCCCCTTAGACCCATCTTGTCAATAAAATAGGAGGGTTGAATTATCATGCAGTTAAATATTTGGCCCAGAAGCTTAAGACCCTTGTTTTCCTCACGAAATCCTCTGTTAAGAACTCTTCGTAGTTTGTCAAGGAGTTGAAGGGTATTAATTTTGAACTTAATGACATTCTTGTTAGTTTTGATGTGGTCTCTCTTTACACCAATGTCTCTACAAATGAGGCTATCGAGGTGATCAATCACATTATTGATCTTAATACAACCAAGTTGGTCAAGATTTGCCTTAGGTATACCTTTTTCATCTTTGAAGTTGAATTGTACGAATAGACATGTAGAGTGGCCATGTGTTTTCCACTCTCATCTTTCGTAGCTAACGTATTCATGGGAGATTTTGAATCCAAGGCATTGGCTTCATCTCAATTTCATCCTAAATTATGGAAAATGTTTGTAGATGATACCTTCATCATCTAACATCATGGATGGGAAACATTAGATCTATTTTTTCAACATCTTAATAGTCAATCGAGCTTCATCAAGTTTACTATGGAATCAAAAGTCGATGGTAGCCTACTTTTCCTTAATGTTATGATTTCTAAGAAATATCATGATGCTTTTTCTCACCAGGCTAGTTGTAAGAAGATTCACATAGTGCAATATCTTTGTGCTAGTTCCCAACCCTAAAAATGGGATTTCTCAATGCACTGGATACCCATGTTTTAAGACTTTCAAATGAAATTTGTTTGGATAATGAGAAAACTTATCTCCTCAAATAATTCAAAAATAATGGTTATGATAGGAACCTAGGTCTTAAATCTTTCTCAAAAGCAAGAAAAGGTCTGAGGATAAGGAAAGAACCCAAAGATTTGGTTACCAGTGTTGAACTTCCCTTTATGGGAGGGACCATTGAGAAGATTGCTTAGATTCCTAAGAAGCACAAGGTCTCTTCTACTTTTAGGCCCTTGAACACCATCCGAAGTTCCCCAAGATCTATTAGAGACCCAGTGGATCCTAAAAGCATGAAAGATGTTTATATAATCATGTGTTCCTATGGGACCCCCTACATTGGAGAAGTTGACCTCTTCATAAATCAAAGGATTCAGGAGTACACAACATACATCAAACATTGTAGGACTCAGTCCTCAACTTTTGTTTAACACACTGAGAATACAAAACACCACATTTGTATAGAAGAGTCTTT
Organism: Pinus taeda; assembly: GCA_000404065.3. Lineage (NCBI taxonomy): Eukaryota > Viridiplantae > Streptophyta > Pinopsida > Pinales > Pinaceae > Pinus > Pinus taeda. Next base: position 13,193 of record APFE031208339.1, read on the forward strand.
GGCCGTTGCCAAGATTGATCATTTCCATCACCGAAAGTTTGCAAAGGTTATAGAAATTGGGAGAATATCTAGTATGTTGAATAGAGATGATGGGTGGAAAATTAATTGTTGTTGGACCCCTACCTTGACTTTTTAATGGTCTCCTTTTTTGTTTTCCCTCTTTTCATTTATTTGGTTTGTTCCTTTTATTTGGTTTCAATTTCTGTTTAGGTTCTTATGTTTATTTTGTATTTTTTCATTTTTTATTTGTTAGCAATTTTCATGTCTTCTATTAAAAAGCCTTTAATTGATACTAATTCTAATAATTCTTATAATAAATAATTAAGTTATATATATATATTTACATATATAAAATATTTATTTACATAAATATATATTAATACTTTCCTATGTGTAATGTTTTTTTCTTTCCCTTGCTCTTTTTATTGTATTTTTGTTCGTGACTCTATATATTTCATTGATTAAATTTTTCTGCCATTTTTTTTGTGTGTCTATAATTCATTATTAAAACATTTATGGTATTCTATTTTTTCCTTTTTCTTTTTACTAGAATTACATTTCTTTTACATATATACATCCCTCCTTTAATATTTGTTGATTTACTATTAATACATAAACATAATTTTTTAATATATTTGGTTATCTCATTTTTATCATCCTATATATATATATATATATATTCATTAAATTTTTATTTTATTTTGAAATCAAATCATAAAAAATTTACTTTTATTGTAATTCAAATTATAATTTTTTTTATTTTTCTTTAATATTTTATATATTTGGTTAATTTGGTAATTTTTATTTGTTTCATATTTTTTAGTTCCCCATTTATTAATATTCATAAACATAGAGGTATTCAATTGATATATATATATTATAATATTTTTATTATTTTGGTTTTTATTATTCATTAATTTTTATTCAATATTATTTATTTTATTTTTATATTTTAACTCTTTAATTTTTTTGATAATTTTTTTATAGTTCAAGAAAAGCTTGAATATGTTATCAACAAGATAAGCAGAATAATGAAAATATAAAATGTTTCTCCAACAAGAAAAAGGATCAGATGGCTCAAGTGGAAAAAGTGGGAATCTAGGTCTTTTAAGCATCCCGAAAGAAGTAACCAGAATGATAGTTGGAATAAACATATCAATCAACCAACAAAACCCAAGGCCAATCTCAAGTTGGGACTAAACAAGCAGATGTGAAGGAGTTAGTGGGAAGTACAAAGAGCCTCTAAGGTGATGGGGTTGTGGAGAGCCCCATTTATTACAAAATTTCCACTATAATACCTTATTTGTGCAAAGTTTACAACACCTTCAGGTGGCCTCTACATTCAATGAATTAGCCAGAAACATACGACATATCAATGCGATGCTGGAAGGATGTTAAGCATAACACAAGTCCACAAAGGTGGAAATTCAAGGTACTAGCTTTGACCAAGATATTTCTGTATTAATAGATCTCAACACTAGACTAAGTTATATTAGCCCTCACGTGGTAGAATAATGTAAAATTAAGTCTAAAAATATATAAGAATTCATGGTTGGTTTAGCTAGCCACAGGGACAACATGAAAAGTTAAAAACATGGATAAAGGCATGTTCAATATCTCTTGATGGAATTCATACCATCATAGACTTAATATTTTACCCTTGGGCTCATATGACATCATAATAGGGATGGATTGGTTGGAAAGGAACCGTGCACTTGTCAATTTCCTACATAAAAATGTTACATGTATAGTTGAAAGTGGAGAAATGTGGGTTATAAGAGATATACCTAGGTTGTATCTATATGGAAGATATTAGTCATGCAGCTAAAAAGGTCTGCAAGAAAAGGATGTCAACTTTTCATATTCAAGTGGAGGATCCCTCCTTAAACAAAATTGTTAAATATGAACATGAGTTGGAATTAATTCATGACTACCTGGATATATTTCCAGAGGAAATTATAGGCTTGCCCCCAAAAAGGGAGATAAATTTCTCCATATAACTAATATCAGGGGCAACTCCTTTTGTCGAAAGCTCTATATCAATGAGTGTACCTGAGCTAATGCAATTAAAAATGCAATTGCAGGATATGCTTAATAAAGGGTATACCTGACCTAGTTTGTCACTGTGGGGTGCACCAATTCTTTTCATCTAAATGAAGGATGAGACTTTTAGACTCACATTGATTGCCATTAATTAAATATTATTAAAAATAAGTATCCTCTTCCAAGGATAGATTATTTATTCGATCAAGTAAGAGGAATGATGATATTTTCAAAAATAGACCTCAGATCAGGGTATCATTAGCTGAGGATTAAGGAGGAGGATATATTGGAAATAGCTTTCCACACAAGATACAAAAATTATGAATCTACGATGATACCTTTTTGACTCACTAATGCACCTTTTTGACTCACTAATGCACCTTCTACTTTCATGAGCTTGATGAATAATGCGTTTAGAAATATTTTGAATAAGCTTGTGTTAGTTTCTATAGACGATAGATTAGTTTACTCCAAGACTTAGGAAGAGCACAAACAACACCTAGAAATAATGTTGCAAACCTTGGAGGAGCACTAATTATATGAAAAATTTATTAAGTGTGAGTTCTTTCAAGACAAGATACAATATCTTCAACATGTAATGTCTAAGGAAGGTACAATGGTAGATCATGAGAAGGTGAAAGTAATTTTAGTTTGGCTAGTTCTGAAAGACATAGATGATATAATATCATTTATGGGAAAAACTAGGTACTATCATAGATTTATAAAGGGACTTTCAAAGTTAGCACATCCCATAACCTTGCTACAAAAGAAGGGTGTAAAATTTTTATGGACGCAAAATGGCCAAGAAAGTTTTGAGAAATTAAGACAACTTCTGTCAATAGTTCCCATATTAAAAATAGTTAATGCAGATAAACAATTTGTTGTATGCACATATCAATGTTCAAAAGGAGTTGGGGAAATATTAATGCAAGAAAGACATGTAATAGCTTACGAGTCCCAGAAATCAAAGGAGCACGAAAATAACTATGTGATTTATCATTTAGAGTTGGCAACAGTTATTCATTCCCTAGGAATGTGGAGACATTATTTGGTTTGCAAGAATTTCACGCTGATAACAAATGACATAATCTTGAAATACTTTTTCAGCCAGCCTAACATGAATGCTAGGTAGGCTAGGTGGATGGAATTCTTAAGCGACTATGGTTTTGACATCAAGCGCACAAATGGAAAGCAAAATAAGGTGGCAGATGCATTGAGTCAAATTTTAAGACACTTATGAGAGATAAATAAGAGCATAAGTGAGATAATTTTTTCATAATTAGTAAAACAAACAGAATTAAAATATTCGAATTATGATCTTATTCGTAACAATTTGAGTCAAACTGCTAAAAAAGAAGAATTGAAGTATGAAACTAGTGAGGAAGGACTGTTGGTTTATAAAACAAGCTTTATATCTTGAATGAAGACGAAATTAAGAGATCAATTTTGACATATTATCATAAGAAGTGATATACAACACATCTTGGATATTAGAAAATGATTTCCATACTTAATAAGTTTTTTTATAGTCATGCATGAAGAGGGATGTGACAAAATATTTGGCAAGGTGTTAGGAGTTCCATCTGGTGAGAGAAAAATACCAACACCCAATGGGATTGGTAAATCCTTTGTACCAGAGTGAAAATGGGAAGTGATTTCATTGGATTTTAGAATGGGTTTACCCAAAACTCAAAGACAACACTAAATATACCATGGTAGTCATGGAAAATTCAACTAAAGTTGCTCATTTTATTCATATGCAGTTTACTTACAAGGCTACATAACTAGTAGAGGTTTTTATGAAAGAAATATTCCGAATTAATGGCATACCTAAGACAATGATCTTAGATAGATACACGAAGTTTACCTAAACTTTTAGAAGACCTTATTTTCTTTGATGGGTATGCAACTAAATTTTAGGACTATGTACCATAAAAAACCCATGGATAAACGAAAATAGTAAATCAAGTATTGGAAGATATGTTGTCTATGTATGTTATGAATCATCCTACTAGATGAAAATATTATTTTCTTACAACAATGGTTACCAAGCATAGCTCAAAATGAGCCCCTTTGAAGCATTGTATGGGCGGAAATGTCATGTTCCAAAGAATTGGTGTAGAAATTAAGATAAACTCATGTTGGGACTAAATCAGTTACAGGAAATGGAATAGATGGTTAAAAGGATGAGTCTGAATTTGAAGGAAACTCAAGATTGACAAAATAGTTATTCTAACTTGAAAATAACTCATAAAGAGTTCCAAGTAGGAGAACATGTCTATGTACAATTTTTACCTAAGAAGAGCTCCTTGAGTCTAGGAAGTTGTTCTAAATTGGCCCCTCAGTTTTGCGGACCATTTGAAATATTGGGTAGGGTTGGGCCAATGGACTATCGACTAGCATTACCAACTCATATAATAATTCATAATGTATTTCATGTATTTATTTTAAAGAAGCATGTACACAACCAGAATGATGTAATTTATCGGCATGTTATACAGGTCGAACCACTACAAGCTTTGGGCCTGTTAGTGTCGGTATCTTTATCCCTCTGTCAGAGATCAAATCTTCTTGTTGCATTTCATACTAGGTGTCCCACACCATCATCTGCATCCCATTTAGCACATGGATCATTTGACGAGAGTGGTTTTCCTCATGTCCCTCATGTCATTTACCTGCTGGTTCATGTCTGTTCATTTAAAAGGCATATACAGTCTTCTTTTTATCTAAAATTGCAAAAGGTTGTCTTTAGGGTTTCATTGTCAATTAGGTCAGGGTGTCATTAGGGTTTCATCAAAAAATGTGTCAAAGTGTCTAATAAGCAACCAACATGCCATGAGGAGGTTTCAACATCAATAAAGTTCATCACCAGGTGTTCGAAAATGTGAGTATTTAGCTTTTATTGTACAAAAAACATGAAAATTTTGTTTTTCTCATTGTAAATTCCTTCATCTGCACCCTGGTTTCTTTCCTTAGCCCATAAGCTCCAACATTTGGAAAACAAGCAAAGCTCAGGTCATTTGGTTCATTGCAAAGCTAAAAAGAAGTGAAAAAGTCCAAAAAACAGAGTTTAAAGATAAAGTCATTTGTAAAACATTATGAAAGTGGGTTTCATGAGCCAAAATTTCAAAAGCTCTTTGTTTATAAGCTATTCCTTCATTGGATAACTTCATTTGCAAAAGAGAAGCAAGGAAGAGAAATTTTGGTGAGCAAGTGAGAAATTGGGCGAAAAACGCACTAAGTTGCTAGGTGCGACGCACTGGGTAGGAGGCGCGGTGCATAGAGCTGACGTGGCACACTGGGCCTCAACACTTAGTTCATTTTTGCAAGGGCATGACGAATAGGTGGGGCACGGTGCACTTGGCGTGCTACATGGCGCACATAGCCATAGGGCCCGAAAATTGTTAGAATGTCCTCCAATCGCCAAAAACTCACGAATTCATCTTGTTTCAAGTAGGTTGACTTCCACCTCTGTTGATTATCCGAGTTTGGTGTTATGTTATGGTGTGTGTTACATGGTTATTGTGTAAAAAACAATCAAACCCTACCATTTGTAATTCTGCAAACAAAATTGCTGCCTAGGGCTTTGATGATTGTTTTGCCACCAAGTTTACTCCCTCACCCCATTTGTCCCTTGATTTCATTATTCCCTTAGTTCCCCTACCCCCTAAATTCACTAATCCCTTATCCCAAATTCCCTTTTCCAAAATCTCAAATTACAAATCCCTAAACCCTAATCCTATAATCCCAAAACATCCCACATATCCCTAACTAAAATCTATCCTAACACTTCCTTAATTCTCCACTATTTTTCCCTCCCCTTACAGTCCCTCATTCCACTGTTTTCCCTTGGTAGGAAAGGTCAAACACATGATCAAGGGCAGTCCAAGACAATTTGTCCACCAGCAGACATGGCATCTGCTTCTTCATATGATTTTGAAGAGGAGACCCAAAGTGACTCACCCACAGAGGGACATGCACCCAGGAGGCGTCATAGAGGGGGCAGGCATATCAGAGAAGAACCAACCACTCTTGTTGAATTGCAGGCCTGCCCTCTTGCCCTTTCTTGTTTTCGACATCAGTCATGTTATGAATTTTGTGAGAAGGTTGCTAACATTTAGTTTCATCACGAGTTGGCTCATTTGTTTGTATTGCATTTACATGGTGATCAAGCCACTCTAGTTGGTGTCAGTTTCACACTTACACCAGAATTCATTTCAATAGCAACCGGTATACCTAACATTGAATAGCCATGGAACAAGAGGCAGAAAATTGACCGGCAACATTATGAATCATATATTAAGCCCAACTTCTTGAGGCAGCTCAAGAGAGTGTTTCCTTTTTGATACCTCAGAGATGAATATGCTCCTTTAATGAAATTGATCGTGACGTATTTCACCTGTGAGGGTCGGTTCTCCCGTCTGTATGCTTATCATATCAGGCTGCTCATGCTTTTTACCCGGGTACGGATGATGAACATCCCTTACTTCATGTGCCGAAATATCGAAAGGATGACCACTCTAGTGTAGCATAAGACCCCTCAGCAACAGTTTAACAATATTTACCATTTTTCTCTCATAAAAATTGTGGTTGTCCATCAGCTTGGCTTACCGGGCATCACTTAGGATGACTTCATCTCTCGTGAGTTTTTCAGAGCTTCTCAGGGACCTTCAGAGACTTTGCATGAGACAGGTGGACCTTCTTATCAACATGAAGGTCATGAGACACACATTTCTATTGTGCCAGTATTTATCACTTATCAGAAGGGCACCAGGCAATTGTTTGCAGCAACAAAGCAAGTGTTATCTCCACCTGGGGTGGAAGGGGCCTCGCTTCCGACATCAGCACCATAGGTTTAGGACAAAGGCAAGAAGCCAATGCAGGATGAGGGGCCTTGAGGTGAGTGAGACTTCATTCTTATTGAGGATGTTGATACAGACATGGGCCCGCAAAGTACAAGTCTCAAAGAGATCATCCAAGAGCAGCAAACAGAAATCAAAGCCTTGTCCCTCAACTTAGAGAGGGCTAAGTGGATTATAAAATACTTGGACCAAAGGAACAAGCAGCTTGAGGACCAGCAGGTGATCATGGAGTTACAAAACATTAGGGAGAACCGCCAGGTTGCCCAAAGGAGGAGGGTGGAGTTCACTTCACTTGAGCAAGAGATCAACGCTGATGAGGAGTCTTGGCTCGAGAGAGTCGACATCCACTTAGAAAGATTGCTAGACAAGGCTAACAAGGACAAGCCATTGCTGAGACACATGGATTTTCATTATATGGCAGGGAACAAGGTTAGCAAGGCGCGGATAAGGAATTTAAAGGCAAAATTAAGGAAGGCATCAAAGAGGCAAAATAGGAAAAAGGAGCATGATCGACTTTAGATATTGGTCGAGGCATCCCTGGCTCAACATAGCTCTTGATAAAGAAGGTCTAGTCCAAATTTCAAGAAATTTGGAGCAATTTTTGCATTTTGGAAATTGTTTGCACAAAAAACAAAGTTTTTCTCCCTATGCGCCGCGCCACGTGGCGCTTGCTTTTGCTAGAGGGCTCCAAATCACAAAAACTTTGCATTTCTAGATTTTTCATGAAAAGTTATTCTTTCCTACCTATGGCCAAGAAATTTGGGCAGGTTTTCAGGCCTCAAAGAGGTCAAAAACACTCAAAAAATGACCTCACTGCCCCTATTTTGACATATAGGAAGCAGCCTTGGGAGATTTGATTTTTGACAAGGCAAATGAAGACCAAATTGAAAAATTCCACTTGGGTTGGAAAGACGAAAGGCAGGCCTTTTCCACAAGCCTACTTGTAGCTAATTTGGACATCGGGAAGGCCTCCAAAAGTGGATCCAAATAGGCACTGTGCATAGAGGAAAAATTGGCAGTTTGATCTAGTTTTGCTCTGTTTTTCACCCAGTTTTGCCTAGTTTGACTTTTTCGCTTTCCTAATGGAAAAATTTATGATGTAATTTGATGAAAATTGATGGATAATGATTTAAATATGTTAGATTTTTACTTTTAGAGTTAGATTCATCATTCTAGAGGTTGTTTGAAACTGAATGAATCAATTTCCATGTTTCTAGAGGCATGCTGTTATGTTGCCTAGTTTCTAGTTCTCAGTTTAGGAAAAGTTAGATCAGCTCCTAAACATGTGAGCTCGACCCCTAGATGTAGGGAGAAGCTATGTTTGTCTATATTATGTTGTTTTTCAGTCATTAGCATGGTTGGACTCTTGAGAAAGCCTTGAGCTTCATTGTACACTCACATCAGTATTTTGGCTAAGGAATTAAGACCAGGATTTGCAGCATTCTTTGGGATCGCTGTGGAATTTGTTTTGGTACAATGCTCTCATATTTCTTTGTGAATTTATTCATGTGTTATATGTATCATTTCTTTTTATTTCTTCTCAGCTAAGCAAACAAGAGTGTAAGTAGAATACATTGAGAAGTGAAGTGCTCTACTTGGAGGTTGTTGTAGTCTTTTAATGTTTTCCACTGTTTGAAGAGGATCCATGGCTTCCCTTGCCCTCTTCAACCCCTCCTCAGTCTGATCCATCCACCTCACTTGATTTATAGTGCAAAATACAGTTGTCTAACTTGCCCCATTGAAATCCCTGCAAGACTGTGCCTCACTCCCTGCACCCAAAATCTGCCTTTCCCTTAGAGCCCACAAAAACATAATTTTATCAAACAAACTATTTTATATCTATACCTAGCCTAAAATCAGTAGCTAAATGAGTCAATCAAGCCCTTAGTGACCATAATTAGCTAATATTGACCCAGAGAGAGCCCTCACCTGACTTGGTAGGGCTAGCTACCAGGCTGAGCGTGGTTTGATGTGGACCAAGAAGCTTACCTTTTCATCCTGAACTAAATCTAGGCTCTAACATAGTGGCGACCATACTGGGGAACTAAATTGATTTTTTTTTAGTATTCTTCATTTTGAAACTACAGACGGAGTCTGAAGATTAGCCAGGTAGCCTTCGAAATGATTTTGCTTAGCATTAGCGCAAGTAGATAAACCCTACTTCAATCAATCTCCAGTCTAGTCTCATTAATGGAAAAACTAACCTGCAACTCACCCCAGTGCATCTAATAATTCTAAGTTTTGGATGATAAGTTTAGGATTTGATAGGTTGAACAAGTTGTAAATGTACGTTTGAGCTCTTGGAAATAATAGCACACTGGCTTCCAGAAGATATACCATAGCCAATCCAAATCCAAATCCTCCTCCTGTATATGAGAATCCCAATCTTATTTCGAGAATCCTTCATCAAGAGAGTTCTGTAATTCCCGTAGTCAAATCACATTCATGTCCTATGATTTTTGAGTATCTTGAAGACCTTGATTTTGATGAGCAGTTTGATTTGTCATTGTTTGAAAGAAAATCCAAAAGTGTTGTTGGTTCTACAGTTCCGAATCTGGAATTTCTTGCAGATCTAGAAACTAAAAGGGCTAATAAGTCTATTGAGGATTATATTTTGAGACAACTCTAGACTACAATCATGGCTTCAAATATCGCTGATTTCCTAGAAACTGCATCTGCAACCCTTGGATCTTCCGTAATTGCATCGAGCTCAAGGATACCTACTGAACTGCCATTCATACCCACCATCCCTGTGCAACCTATTATATCTGGTCAAAAGTCTGTAGTGGTATCACCTTCATCTACTCCTTCTACTCCTGAAACTTCCAAAATCACTACACCTCCTCATACTCCCCGTACATCAGCTCCACATACTCCCCCAACATCCCCAAGACCGAATCCATCGAGAGCGATAGCTACTCATTTTGCACCCCTTGTGCTGCCTCAGAATTTCGATGATATGCACGCCGATTATCAAAGTAAAATTCCTCTGTTTGATGGCACTCCTCACAATGTTACAGCTCAACAGCATGTGGACAGAATGGCAGATTTCTTCGACCTTCATGAGATCGATGCATAAAATGTGACAATGAGACCGTTTGTACAGAGATTTGGTGGTGAAGTTAGGAAATGGTTCAGAGCTTTACCCACTGGAAGTATCGCTATATTGGCTGATCTACAAAGACAATTCTTAGACCTCTAGGAAGTGAAGAAAAATCCTCTTCAAATCCTTGCTGAATACGAGCACATCAAGTGGAATGTTGGTGATTCTGTCCAAGATTATTGCATTAGATTCAATTCAGTTTATAATGCAATCCCTGATCATCTAAGGCCACCCATGGGGCTAACCTTGATTAAGTTTCCGGACGGTTTTGATACGGATATGGCCTATCAACTAAGAGAGAGAGATCCAGCCATGTTGGAAGACATGCAAAAGATTGCGATCAACATTGAGGCAAATTGGTTGGCCAAAAGAGCTAGAGTAAGAGTAGAAAAGAAAGTCACTATAAAAGAAGAGTCCTCCTTGTCAGATCAAGTACTTCGAAAGGTGGAGCAGATGCTAGAGAAGATGAAAATTGACAAACCTGAACCTCAAGTTAGAAATCCTAACTTCCGTGGCCAGCAGCAGCCACAATATAGAATCAAACAAAGAGAGCAGTGAGCCCAAGATCCCACAGTGCAGTAGCCGGTGAAAACACCTCTACATCACAACTTTCTACATGGTCTGGAATCACATGAAGAAGAAAATGTGATTGGTGAAGAAAATCATTTCTTTACACCCGATGATATGCCTATTTTCATCACTGAGGATGATGCATATTCTGAGAATTTATCTAAACAAAGAGATGACAATTTCATTTGGCAAATGAAACTGTCCTTGAAGAAGAGTCCGATGAGTACCAAAGAGGATACATGAATGCTTTTTCAGCTCAGCATCGACAATATTCACTTCGAAATAGAGATGTGCCCGTGAACCCAATTCAAGAAAGGAAGGAGGCAATAGTGTCAAAGAATGACCCTCCTAATGTGCAGAAAAAAGGAAAGAAGGCAGCTGATCCTACCACCAGTAAAACACCATTAACAAATGAGAAATCCAATCAGTCGAGTGTGTCAAAGGATAAACCTGAAAAGAAATATGTTCCAGTGAAAGAGGTAGAAAAAGTTTCAGTTTTTAATTTGGAAAATGAAATTGCCAAGATTAAAATATCCATTCCTTTGACTGAGTTGATGAACAACAATTATAAAGGTCAAGTCTCCAAAATTTTGAATTTAGATCCATCATCCGATATGGTGAATGTGGAGGATGACAATCCCGAGTTGATTTTTGGGCCAGTGTTGGAAGGTTAGTCTTGCGATGTAGCTCCTTTCTACATCAGTCCTAGGGTGCATGACTTTGTGTTGCATAATGTTATGTTTGATTCCGAAGCCTCTCATAATCTCATGCCCAAGGCCATCATGGACAAATTGGGACTGGACATTACAAGAAAGTATCATGACCTTTACTTTTTCAATTCCGGGAGAGTAAGGTGCATTGGTATTATCAAGGATTTTGTGGTCAGTTTGGATCATATTCCGGCCAAAAATGTTTTTATGGATGTAGTCGTAGCGGATATACCGCCCAGATTTTGCATGCTTCTTTCTAGATCTTGGGGAGAAAAGATTAAAGGGACAATGCAACTTGATTTCTCCTATGCTACCATTCTTGTGTTCGGCCAGATGATGAAACTATACCGGGAACAAAAGATGAAGTATATGATTACTAGCAAGGAGAAACCAGTAAATCATCCGATCAACTATGTACATATCTATTTAGAGTCATTTGTATTGTATTCAGATAGCTTTAATGATGTAAATAGCCAAAGAGTTCAAGTAGAAGACATTCCCGAAATCACTTAAAATTTCAGAGAAATATTAAGGCAAGAAAGACAAAATACTACTGAGAAATCAGCTAATCAACAGCAGCATAAAGATGGACAGCAAGGACAAGAGACAACCCACAAGGAATTTCAACACTTAGAAGAGGATGAAGCAGGCCTGTGGGCCATGGATTTTGATGGTGCAGTAGGAAGGGAAGGTGTTGGAAATGGCCTATGGATACACAACCTTGTTTTCGCACCAAACAAAGTGCCAAGCAATGTAAGGGTCTGCTCTTATAAGCTAGTTTTTTATTGTTCAAATAATGAGGCCGAGTATGAAGCTTTGATTACTGGTTTAAAAATTCTTAGAAAGCTGATGCCAAAAGGATTTCAGTGTATGGCAACTCCGAGCTGGTTATTAAACAAGTGAAAGGGGAATACCAATAAAAACATCCTAGAATGCAGGCTTATCGAAATGCAGTGCTTGATATTTTGAGGGTATTTTCAGATTATACTTTAACTTGTGTTCCTCGTGTTCAAAATATCATTGCTGATTCACTTGCAATAGCAACAGGTAATCTAAAAGTGCCAATGAACTCAAACAAAAAGTTTGAGATTCACGTGAAACACTGCCCAGCTATCCCAGACAATCAAAGGTATTGGCAAGTGTTTCAAGATGATGATGAGAGCGATGAATTTCTGCAAAACAGAGGTAAATTCAAAAACACTTCTATTGATGTGGAATATGATGATGGTGATGTAGATATAGAGGTAAATCAGATGGAGGTTTTGCAGCTCAAAGACAACATCATTCCTAAAGGTCTAATCCCTTTAGAGGAGTAGTTCAATCATGATGATGTGGCATGGAAACCAAGTTTGCTGCCAACCGAAAAAGGAGTGGAGGATGTAAACATTGGATCAGTTGAAAACCCCAAGATGGTAAAATTGTCAAAAGCATTGCCTCCACAGGTAAAGGCCAAGCATATCAACTTGTTATCTTCTTTCACTGATGTTTTTGCTTGGGATTATTCAGATTTGAAGTCATATGATACAAGTATCATTCAGCATGTCATCCCCCTCAAGCCTAATCAAAATCCATTTCATCAAAAGCTGAGGAGAATAAGTCCAAAGTTGTTTCCCTCGATTGAGAAGGAAGTGAACCGATTGTATAAAGCTGGTATCATAGTTCCCATAAGGTCTTCAGATTGGATTTCAAACTTGGTGCTCATGCGTAAGAGAACATGTGAGATTCGGCTATGTATTGATTTTAGAAATCTACACAAAGCTTCTTTGAAGGACAACTATCCATTGCCCAAGATGGATCATATAATTCAGTGAGTAGTTGGAGCATCCAGAATGTCACTACTTGATGGTTATTCGGGTTATAACCAAATTCTGGTCCATGAGGATGACCAAGACAAAACAGCATTCACCACTCCGTGGGGAACTTTTCACTATGCAAATATGCCTTTTGGATTGAAAAATGCTGGTGCAACCTTTCAACGGGCAATGGATATCGCATTTGCCAATGAAAAAGATGTTTTCCTAGTTGTTTATCTTGATGACTTAATTGTTTTCTCTAATTCATATGAATATCACCTATACCATTTGAAGATTGTGCTTCAGTGATGTAGGAAATATGGCATCTCGCTTAATCCAAAGAAAAGTTTGTTTGCCATGGATGAGGGCAAACTTCTTGGGCACATCATCTCAAAGGAGGGCATCCACATTGATCTGGCTTGGGTGGAGGCTATTCAGAAGATTGATTTTCCACGAAGTAAGAAAGAAATCCAATCCTTTACTGGTAAGATCAATTTTTTGCGTCGCTTTATACCTAATCTTACAGAACACTTAAGGGAGATCAGAAATATGCTCAAAAAGGATAGTACAGTAAGGTGGATGGAGGAAGCGGTAAAATCTTTCAATTTAGTGAAATTAGCACTTTCTTCAGCTCCGGGTCTGATTAGCCTGGACTATACTCAGGATTTTATTTTGTTTTCATTTGCCTCAGATCATACTATGGCAGCGGTCTTGATGCAAAAAAGATACCATCCCGAGAAGCCAATCACTTTTTTCAGTAGAACCATAAGGGGTGCGGCATTGAAGAATAATATTATTGAAAAACAGGCCCTCACATTGGTAAAGGCATTGAAGGACTTTTGGGTTTATATTTTGCATTCTCACATCCTTGCTTATGTCCCAAATGCTACTGTCAAGGATGTCTTAGTGCAAATAGATTTAGAGGGGAGAAGAGGCAAATGGATTGCTGCCCTATTGGAGTATGATCTGGAAATCAAACCGACAAAGCTCATTAAAGGACAAGGGCTGGCCAAACTAATGGCTGAGTCAAATCTACACATCCTAGACATCAATCTCATTGCTGCTATGTCCGAGGAAAATGAAGAGAATATGTCCATACAGGTATCAGAAATGTTCCTCCTTCATCCTTGGTATTCAGACATTATTTATGTACTTCAAAATGTATCATCACTACTTGGAATGGCTAAAAACAAAAGTAGGACACTGAAATTGAAAGCTGCAAAATTTTGTATCATGAATGGAGCACTTTATTGGAAAGACCCAGGTGGTGTTTCACTAAATTGTTTAGTGGAAGAAGAAGCGAAACAGGTAATGGATGAATTTGACAAAGGAGATTGTGGGGGCCATCTTTTCTGGAAGACAACCACCAATAAAATCTTTAGAGCCGGGTATTATTGGCCAACCCTTTTTGCTGATGTGTACAAAATAGTGGCCAACTGCCATGAGTGTCAGATTTTCCAAGGTAAGAGGAAGTTGCAGCCTTTGCCACTCAAACCCATTGAAGTCAGTGCTCCATTTCAGCAGTGGGGTTTGGATTTCATCAGTGAAATTCATCCTTCCTCTTCAGCGCAACATAAGTGGATTCTCACGGCGATAGATTATTTCACCAAATGAATCGAGGCAATTCCTACTAGGTAGGCTACCGATTCGGTAATTATCTCCTTTCTTGAAAATAACATTTTGTCTCATTTTGGCTGTCCCAATAAGTTTATCACCGACAACGCAACAGCCTTCAAATCGAAAAGAATGGTTGATTTTTTTCATAAGTATCAAATCACTTTGGGGCATTTGACAGCCTATTATCTACAGGGCAATGGATTGGCTGAATCCTCAAATAAGTCTCTTGTCAACATTATCAAAAAGCTGCTGGAAATTAACAAGAAAAGTTGGCACAAAAAGCTGGTCAATGCACTTTGGGGAGACAGGGTAAGTCACAAAAAATCTATAGGCATGTCTCCTTTTGAGCTTGTGTACGGTGTGGACATAGTTTTCCTGACTCCTTTGGTAGTCCTGGTGGTCAAAATTTTGGAAGAAGCAGGTAGCAAAGAGGATGGTTTGTAGTGGAGGATCAATCAAATGATTCACTTGCAAGAGACTAGGGAGGAGGTATTTCAAAATACTTTCAAGCTGCAGGAAAGAATCAAGAGAATATATGACCGAAAAGTGAAGGAGGACAGGTTTGAGATAGGAGACATAGTACTGAAATGGGATGCAAGGAATGAGGAGAAAGGTAAACATGGAAAATTCAAAAATATTTGGAAAGGACCGTAAAAGATGGTTGGATATCGGGGTCAGAATGCTTTCTTGTTGCAAGAGCTAGATGGCAAAGACTATCTGGGTGGAGCGGTCAATGGTCGGCTCGTCAAGCGGTATTATTTGTGAGATGTTTTCTGTTGTTCTATTCATCATTGTATATACCGGTGTGTTTAAATTCCATTGCAAGTGTGTATTGTTTTCATGCTTCAGCTTGGAGCCTGAGGTGAAGGCTATAAAACTAAAGTTTGATTTCAATTTTGGTTTGGTTTGTTAGAGTCAGGTCTTCGAGTCAATTTTAGTCTTGAAAATGAGTCAGTGTTGAGTCACATTCAGTCCTGAAAATGAGTCTTTAAGTCAAGAGTTCAGTTTTGTTTCGTTGAAGTTATTGACTCCATAGCCCAATGGATGAAGGCACTATCAGCTTTCCTAGAGATCTGTAGTTCTTGGCACCTCCAAGGAGCTACCATCACCATTGGAGCCAATGTTAGTGTCCGTATCTTTATCCCTCCATCAGAGATCAAATCCTCTTGTTACATTTCATATTAGGTGTCCCGTCTTGTCATCTGCATTCCATTTAGCGCATGGATCATCTGACGAGAGTGGTTTTCCTCATGTCCCTCATGTCATTTACCTGCTGGTTCATGTCTGTTCATTTAAAAAGGCATATACAGTCTTCTTTTTATCTAAAATTTCAAAAGGTTGTCTTTAGGGTTTCATCATCAATTAGGTTAGGGTTTCATTAAGGTTTCGTCAAAAAATGTGTCAAAGTGTCTAATAAGCAACGAGCAATCCATGAGGAGGTTTCAACATCAATAAATTTCATCACCAAGTGTTCAAAAATGCGTTTTTCCTCAAAACTTTGTTTTGAGGACAAAACAGAGTATTTAGCTTTTATTGTACAAAAATCATGAAAATTTTGTTTTTCTCATTGTAAATTCCTTCATCTACACCCTGGTTTCTTTCCTTAGCTCGGAAGCTCCAACATCTGCAAAACAAGCAAAGCTCAGGTCATTTGGTTCATTGCAAAGCTAAAAAGAAGTGAAAAAGTTCAAAAAACAGAGCTTAAAGATAAAGTCATTTGTAAAACATTATGAATGTGTGTTTCATGAGCCAAAATTTCAAAAGCTCTTTGTTTATAAGCTATTCCTTCATTGGATAAGTTCATTTGCAAAAGAGAAGCAAGGTAGATCAATTTTGGTGAGCAAGTGATAAATTGGGCGAAAAAAACACTAAGTTGCTAGACGCGGCGCACTGGGCAGGAGGCGTGGTGCATAGAGCTGGCGCGGCGCATTGGGCCTCAACACTCAGTTCATTTTTGCAAGGGCGCGGCGTATAAGTGGGGCGGGCGCACTCAGCGTGCTGTGCGGCGCACACAACCAGAGGGCCCGAAAATTGTTAGAACATCCTCCAATCACCAAAAACTCACAAATTCATCTTGTTTCAAGTAGGTAGACCTCCACCTCTGTTGATTATCCGAGTTTAGTGTTATGTTATGGTGTGTGTTACATGGTGAGTGTGTAAAAAACAATCAAACCCTACAATTTGTAATTCTGCAAACAAAATTTTTGCCTAGGGTTTTGATGATTGTTTTGCCACCAAGTTTACTCCCTCATCCCATTTGTCCCTTGATTTCATTATTCCCTTAGCTCCTCTACCCCCTAAATTCACTAATCTTCTATCCCAAATTCCCTTTTCCAAAATCTCAAATTGCAAATCCCCAAACCCTAATCCTATAATCCCAAAACATCCCACATATCCTTAACTAAAATCTATCCCAACAGTTCCTTAATTTTCCATTATTTTTCCCTCCCCTTACAGTCCCTCATTCCACTATTTTCCCTTGGTAGTAAAGGTCAAACACATCATCAAGGGCATTCCAAGACGGTTTGTCCACCAATAGCCATGACATCTGCTTCTTCATATGATTTTGAAGAGGATACCCAAAGTGACTCACCCATAGAGGGACATGGACCCAGGAGGCCTCATAGAGGGGGTAGACATATCAGAGAAGAACCAACCACTCTTGTTGAATTGCAGGCCTGCCCTCTTGCCATCTCTTGTTTCCGACATCAGTCATGTTATGGATTTTGTGAGAAGGTTGCTAACATTAAGTTTCATCATGTGTTGGCTCATTTGTTTGTATTGCATTTACATGGTGATCAAGCCACTCTAGCTGGTGTCACTTTCACACTTACACTAGAATCCATTTCAATAACAACCAGTATACCTAACATTGGAGAGCCATGGAACAAGAGGCAGAAAATTGACTGGCAGGCTTATGAACCATATATTAATCCCGACTTCTTGAGGCAGCTCAAGAGAGTGTTTCCTTTTCGATACCTCAGAGATGAATATGCTCCTTTAATGAAATTGATCATGAAGTATTTCAGCTGTGAGGGCCAGCTCTCCCGTCTGTATGCTTATCATATCAGGTTTCTCATGCATTTTACCTGGTTATGGATGATGAACATCCCTTACTTCATGTGTCAAAATATCGTAAGGATGACCACTCTAGTGCAGCACAAGACCCCTCAGCAACAATTTAATAGTATTTACCATTTTCCTCTCATAAAAATTGTGGTTGTCCATCAGCTTGGCTTACAACGCATCACTTGGGATGACTTCATCTCTCATGAGTTTTTCAGAGCTTTTCAGGGACCTTCAGAGACTTTTCACGAGATAGGTGGACCTTCTTATGACACACACTATATTGTGCCGGTATTTATCACTTATCAGAAGGGCACCAGGCAATTGTTCACAGCAGCAAAGTGAGTGTTATCTCCACCTGGGGTGGAAGGGGCCCTGCTTCCGACATCATCACCATAGGTTCAGGACAAAGGCAAGAGGCCAATGCAGGATGAGGGGCCTTTAGGTGAGCGAGACTTCATTCTTATTGAGGATGTTGATACAAACATGGGCCCGCAAAGTACAAGTCTCAAAGAGATCATCCAAGAGCAGCAGACAGAAGTCAAAACCTTGTCCCTCAACTTGGAGAGGGCTAAGTAGATTATAAAATACTTGGAGCAAAGGAACAAGTAGCTTGAGGACCATGCGGTGATCATGGAGTTACAAAACATTAGGGAGAATGGCCAGGCTGCCCAAAGGAGGAGGGTGGAGTTCACTTCACTTGAGCAAGAGATCAACGCTGATCGGGAGTCTTGGCTTGAGAGAGTCAACATCCACATAGAGAGACTGCTGGAGAAGGCCGATAAGGACAAGGCATTGCTAAGACACATGGATTTTCATTACATGGCAAGGAACAAGGTTAGCAAGGCGCGAATAAGGAATTTAAAGGCAAAATTAAGGAAGGCATCAAAGAGGCAAAAGTGGCAAAAGGAACATGATCAACTTTAGATATTGGCCAAGGCATCCTTGGCTCAACATAGCTCTTGATAAAGAAGGTCCAGCCCAAATTTCAAGAAATTTGGAGCAATTTTTGTATTTTGGAAATTTTTTGCAAAAAAAACAGAGATTTTCTCCCTATGCGCCGCGCCACGTGGCGCTCGCTTTTGCTAGAGGGCTCCAAATCACAAAAACTTTGCATTTCTAGATTTGTCATGAAAATGTATGCTTTCCTACCTATGGCCAAGAAATTTTGGCAGTTTTTGAACCCTCAAAGAGGTCAAAAGCACTCAAAAAGTGACCTCACTGCCCCTATTTTAACACACAGGAAGCAGCCTTGGGAGATTTGATTTTTGACAGGGCAAATGAAGACCAAATTGAAAAATTCCACTTGGGTTGGAAAGTAGACAGGAAGGCCTTTCCAACACGCCTACTTGGTGTTTGCATTATGATGCATTTGTTGTACTTGATGGCAACCCACTCATAGAAGATCATCTCACTTAGTTATAACTAGATGAATCTTCAAGAAGAGATATCAGATGTGACTGAATGCCTGGGGTGCAGGACAGCTCAAAGGAATCAGATGATGGTTCTACATGTGACAAGTTAGCTTTGCCATCAAGTCCAAAGGGGGAGATTGTTGGCATTATGATATAAGTGTTGTCCTAATTCTAAGGACTATGAAAGCAGCTTTGATGAAAAACGAGTTGATGAATTTCAAAAGTATGGAGTGCGACAGTGTCCAGTTAGTCCTAATTATAAGGACTATGAAAGCAGCTTTGATGAAGAGCGGGATGATGAATTTCAAAAGTATGGAGTGCGACGGTGTCCAGTTAATCCTAATTCTAAGGACTATGACAGCAACAATGATGAAGAGTGGGATGATGAAATTCAAAATAATGGAGTGTCACGGTGTCCACTTAGTCCTACTTCTAAGGACTATGAGAGCAATAGTGATGAAGAGTGCGATGATGAATTTCAAAAGAATGGAGTGTCACAATTTCCTCTTCGTGCTGATTCTAAGGACTATGAGAGCAGCAGTGATGAAGGACATGATGATGCACTTAGTCCTAATTATAATGAGTATAAATGTAGCAGTGATGAAGGACAAAATGATACACTTAGTCCTAATTCTATGGACCATGAGAGCAGCACTGAAAATGCACATGAGGAAGAATATCCAATAAACATCAAGTCAAAATTGCCATTAAGTCCGAATTCTATGGACTATGACAGTAGCACTGAAGAAAGGGAAGATGAAGAATATCCTCCAAGTCATTATTTGAAAAGCACAGTTGATCATAGTGTGGATAACATTCCTCTTAATGATGATAAAAATCCTTATACAAATGATGACCTAATGATGGAGATGTTGCCAAGAAATATTGTATCGAGGAGTAGGACCAGACCTTTTCATATCAATGCAAGATGTTCCAGTTATACAAGGGGTAGAGCAGAATATCTGATGAGAAGAAGTTCTATCAGTGCACTCATTTCAAGTGAATGTTGCCAAAAAGATAGCTTGAAACATATGGATTTCAAATTTGCATTTGAGAGTAGGAAGAGATATTTGTCAATGAATAAAAGCATGCAAAATTCATATTTAGTTGGGTGCATGCAATCTACATTGTTAGGTTATTATTATCATATTAAGACTTTATTTATCTATAGAAAAGCTTTCAAAATGTCTCATTCGATTGGGAATTTTCGTCTCTCGAGAATTCAAGAAAATTTGGAAAAGGATCCCACATTTTATTCTGAAATACGTCATAAAAGACAGTTTGGGCCATTATCAAACATTGCAATGTCATGGATGAAAGATTTCTTTTCAAAGCATGGAGAGTGTATGCCAAATAGAGAGATAATACATATTCCAGATGATTTTTCGAGACGCGAAATCTACAACTTATACAAAGAATATGCAAAAGGTGCTCAGGGACATGGCCGGTTTATTACATATCCATATTTTGTGAAGATATGGAAGAAAGAATTCAACAATGTCTGTATTCCTAAGAAGACAAGGATGGGGGTTTGCAGTACATGTGCTTCTTTTAAATTAAAAAGGGACAAATGTGAAGGGTCAGAAAGAGGTAGGAATTCATAACTTTAACTTTTAAGATTGTATATTCATCAAGTATGAAAACATATTTCTTAATGGCTTTCTTTTATGTTGTGTAGATTCAATTGTCAAAGAACTTCAGGAGCATCGAGAACAACAAACAAATGAACGGAAAAAGTTGTACAAGCATCGAAAGAAGTGTTATGATAATCCGAATAAATATTTGGGTTTGATAATTGATGCTATGGACTAGAAGAAAACACTTTTACCACATTTTGTTCGCACACCCAAACATTTATAGGAGGAAAATTTTAGTCAGTATCACTTGGTCGGTTGTATGGTCTTCAATGGGAAAATGTTGCCAAAGGTGTACTTTACAGCTCCAAATATTCATAATGATGCAAATCTGACCATAACCATAATTCATGATGTGCTTTCTCATTGGTTTGGTAATCTTCCTAAAGTTTTGTATCTACAATTGGACAACACTTGCCGTGAAAACAAAAATCAGGTTGTTTTTGGATATTTAAACATGCTTGTTGAATTGAGAATTTTTCAGAAGGTAAAGGTTAGTTTCCTTCTTGTTGGGCACACTCATGACCATATTGATTAGATGTTCAGTCGTTTTTCAGTCACATTGAGGAGGAAGGAAGCTGGGAGCTTGCCATCATTAATTGAATGTATTAAGAAATGATACATGCCAGAGCTTAGTTTTGATGTGTTGGAGAAACTGTTGACATGCGAAGGTTTATTATGGGATCATATGGCGAGGGGAAATGCATTGAACAACTTAATGACATTAGCTTCCAATACCAATTTCGTATCAAAAAAATTGATGTGAAAACACTAATATGGGGCAAGGAGTATTCAACTACTATAGAATGGGCACCGTTATCAGGTTTGCAATTTTTTAAGCTCATTCCAGATCATCCAATATTTGCATCGAAAATATTGTTATTACAATCAGTTGGTGAAGTTCATAATGCACGCAAACAAAATAGAGATATAAATTATTCTGATTGCCTAGAAGAAATAAAAAAATGTATTAGATATACATTTGAGTACTTTGACATTGCTGATTCAATTTGGTGGGAGTCATTTTTCAATAATCAAAGTGATATCATTTCAACAAGAACAAATGAAGATATACCTTTGAAAAATCCATTTATTTTCCCATAAAATGTGTCGAATGCACATGAGGAAATAAACGTTGTTGAACAACAACAATCTCAAGGTACCATTAATTCTTCACAGGCAGAGGAAAGAGAGATGTATATTGGTTCCAGAAGATCTCGTGCACAACGTGAAGCCATGGAAGACCTTTACAGGGGTTCAATACACGATATTAAGGAGGGTTGCATGATCACAGTGCTTGCAGATGGAGATCTCAATGGCTATCCATTTTGGGTTGCTAAAGTTATAAAGGTCTTTACAGAAAATGAGGATGTTACAAGTGTTGAAGTACATTGGTATGCCACAAATACAAACCCATTCAATGGTGT
>APFE031208339.1:35728-49632 GCA_000404065.3 Pinus taeda
ATCTAACTGATGTATGCATCGTCTCTTGAAATAAAATTGTTGATTTCCATATGGTGTTAAATGAGAAGTTATGAGTCACTTTTATGTTGTTAGATCATTTTACTAGCATTTTTTTAAATTTGAAGATTGACCCTAAAAAAAAATCATCGTTCCAGTATAATCACTTTTTCGTTTTCAAGCTATATTTTGCACAAAAATTTTGTTTTCACTGCCATTTTTAAAACATGTTCAAAATTGTCCCTAAAAAAAAAACCACCATTCCAGTATACACACTTTTCGTTTTTAACACTATTTTGATGTTTTTTTGGCGTTTTTTGGCCAAAGTTCCCGTTTTGAGTTTATAGTTCCCGTTTCAAAGTTTGCATTGTTAAACTATGAAAATACTCATTTGACCCGATTCACCTGGTATATTCCATTACAATCACTTGATTTTCTGCTTTGCAATGTTAAATTCGTTTACAATCGTCCATTTTCTGGTTTGGGAGGTGGTTTGGGACATTGTATTTTGTCCCAATAAATAAAAAATAAATAAAGTGGACGTATGGTAAATAAATAACGCTTCTTTTTATACTTCAAAGGTATGGTAAATAAATAAAAATATAAATAAATTAGAGGTATGGTAAATAAATAAAAACTCTTTTTATATTTAGTCCATAACCTTATTTCTATTTAAGAAGGTTAAAAAAAAATGATTTATTTAAGTGAATCCTATGGGCCAAATACCATATTTATAAAAGAGGTATGGTAAATCAATAAAAATAAAAATAAATGAGAGGCATGGTAAATAAATAAAACTTTCTTTTTATATTTACTCGATAAGTCACCTTATATTTACGAACACTCAAAAAATGTGTTATATTTAGGTGAAGCCTATGGGCTAAATACTATGGGCCAAATGCCATGGGCCAGATGCCATGGGCCAAATTATTATTAACACCATTCAAAAAAACATTATTAACCCTAATATTAGTATTAATAAAAATAAATATGGCACATGGTATTGACCCATGGCATTCATGTGGAATGTAATCTATTTAAAAGGGGGAATTAAACCTACATAGATCCATCTTTACTCTGGATCTACTAAGCTCAGAGAGGGATCATGTAATGATTAAACAGTTATATGAATAATTTATAAGTTACCATGCTAGGTAAATGTGAAAACAAGAATTGTTACTTTATTAATATTGAAATGTTATTTATTCAAAATTATGAATTCAGTAATATTGTAGATAACTTTGTGAAGAAAAGTTATTACTTCTTCTTTCTTAATTAAAAGAAACAATTGCCAGTAAACAAGGGCAACCCTAACCACTTTTCCTTACCTTAGAATTGGTAAAGAGGAAAAAGGCTGGGCTGTTGAGGAACAGGCAGCAAAAGCAAGGAAAAGAGACAGACAACAAGGGAGGAGGGTACTATGTCTGGTTAGGATCAGATAGTACCAGCACTATGGTGCATTATATCACACTGCTGTTAGCATGCATTATCTTGTGGAAGGCAGTGACCTGTAAGTGAGCTTGGGGGAGAGCATCAGGTCATAATGACTGATCTCGTGGTTGGGCGGTTAACAAGCTTCATATGAGTTTATTCCAGTTTGGAGGAACAGGCAGCAAGTTAAAGAAAGCACAGTACAGGTAAGTACATTATGGTTGCAGCATTATCTAGGAATCTTTTCTTCCTCTGTAAAAGTTATTAGTTATATGTAACATAAGTTTTCATTATTCATCTGAAAAAGGAGACTTTATTGTAAACCCGCAAGATTACTGTCTACTGTAAGGTATGAATAAAATAAGTGGGACAGAGTAGTTCATTTATTCTTTTAATGATTAAGACGACTAGTTTATGACTCAGATATTTCAACCAGTAGACAAAAACCACAGAATATCAGGTACTTTATTGACCATAAACAGAGAGGAAATTACATGATATGTCCATAACTGCATGAGTATAGTTCGAACATATATAAAATACAGTCATGCGAATTAAGCAAACTACAGCAGTAAGCGAAATATGAATATTTAAGAACATGCAACTGATATATTGCAATAGAACCAGAGAATTGTTTTGTCAGCAATAAAACCGAGGGTTTACTAGTCGCGTACACTTCCAGTGCTCACGCCCCGAGGGCGTACGAGTCTAGCCATTACAGCGCAAGACTCACCATTAGACAGCTTTAATGGAGTCGACCGAGACGGTAACGACTGTGACAAACTTGACAGAGAATAAAGACGACTAATGCATGTTCAGAAATTATATAAGTATACATTCAACAGTGAATCAAACACAAATCTCTGTCCATAACTTTCGAAGAACTGTATAGGTCCACAAAGCACAAGCTGTGAATAAATCGCTGGACAGAGGCAGCAGCGATACCACATATAAATATATAACTACCGCAATGACAAAAGCATGCCACCGAAAGCAACGATATTCCGAACCATTGATACATTTCCAGATAAAAGGATAACAGAGATACAATTTTAAACACAGAAATAAAGATCCAGTAAGGAACGACGGTATGTCTTTAAGGCTAAAACAGAGGACTGTATCATTACAAAACAGTAGATGCTAAAATTAGAGCATAACCCTCATATGTATATATGCGATAAGAGAGAATGGGTAATCATAGGAGACATAGACAGTCTGCACGAATCTAAAACATGTAATGAAAAGAGACATTGAATTGGAGCCGACATCATTCAACAAATAATAACCTGTGAGAATCCTTGATTCTCGGATTGAATCCAAACCAATAAGAGTTTGTACCATTATACATATTACATACAAAAATTGGTATAGCTGTTCGGCTATGCCCCATTCAACATAATCATTCCCAGCACCCTCGAAGGGTTTCTAATGGGTTCAAGCCTCTAAACCCAATCCTAAATTAACAGAACTACCCAATATAAGTAAGGAGATGAAACCCTCCGTGACCAGAACCCAATGCTGAGAATTCCATCACTCGGACCAGCCATAATGGAGCACGATAAGTCTCCTGGCAAACAGAGAACCATACTCAGACAATAAGCCGAAGTAAATGGAATCATGAGCCGTGGCTAGAGCCACTCACCTGGTGTATTCAGACGAAGCTTGAATCCTGGAGAATTGGGCGTTACCATAACCTTACGCTCAGAAAACCCTACAAGTAAACATCAACTCGATTAATCCTGTTATAATGCATAAATAATAAGGAAACAACTCCGGTTCATTCAAAAGGGAATTTTCACCTTACCTTCAGACAAAATTCAAAGGTCTCGACCAATCCTCGCAGACTGCTGGCAACATAAATCTCATTCAAGACAGTTGCAGTTCTGTGGAGCTGGCGGAGCGAACCACGGAGCCGAACGAGAGTTCTCTGGTATAACCAGGGAGTGCAGTGTCGAGAGGCGCTGCCTCGCCTGCACCATGCAAATGGCAAAGAAACCCTAGGTAAAACCCTTTTACCATATGACTTCCAATAACCACCATCGATTGTTGAAGTGAGATCCAGTCCGTCCGATCAGGGTGTAATCCCGAGAGGTTACGGGCCGAGTTAGGAACATTTAACTCTCCAGCTACTCTGACTCCAAAACCCGAAAATTGTATCAGAGGAGGTGTACAAAGGGACCAGCTGTCCCGTCTGGACAGCCAATGGAGCATTACCAAGGCTCGGGCATTCATTTCGCGCAGGTAGCATTAACGATCAGAGTCCAGGAGACGGCGGGAAAGATCAGGTGAATGGCGACGTGTCCCATATGCCAACTCATATTACCAATGCCAGCTCGGCTACCATGAACCGAAACATTAATTTATTACCGATATATATATAAACTAATGTTTAGACTTATAGTCAGATACAAGAAATTATCATGTGAATTAATAACATGTATGTTAGCGCTATGATCTGACGATTAATCAACATAGGAGGTATTGATGAATATTGATAATTAAATTTTTTTTTTGTAAGGATTGTGACATATGGTATCAGAGCCCAGATACAGCACTGTGGCCTCTGGGTAGAACATCAATTACAGACAAATACACTGTATAAATGACTAACAAAGATAGTTACCGATAATCCTCTTGAATGCTTCTTTCTGTTGTTGAATGAAGTACAGGTTTCAGGTTTTGAAGATAGAGACATGAGGAGAACGGATAACATTCCACGACGACCCGCAATGGGACAGGGAGTACCCGGTCCCGAGAATAACCCAGAACTGTGGGTGCAGCTTGGGGAAGAAGCTAGAGTTACGAATCAAGCAATCTTGGAGATAGTGCAAGAACTGAAGAATGAGATGGCTCGACTACGGGAAGACAATGCTCGGTTAACAATGGAACAAGAAAGAATCTTAAAGAGTTTGTCTGATAAACAAAATCAATTACCAGCTAATCCCAGTGTAGAACAGCAAAGGATGTCTAAAGAACAGAACCATCATATACCCCCCGAAGGATCATAGGAACAGGAGGAACGCTCTGATAATGTATTTGACCAGCAAACCTCAAAAAGACGGAAGGTAGAGTTACAAGGGGAATTCCGCAAAATCAAACCACCACATTTTGATGGAGAACAAGAGGAAGCGGCTGAAGCCTGGATCATAAACATGAACAAGTATTTTCAGCTTTATGAATATGACGATAACCTGAAGGCACGACTGGCCATTTTTCAATTACAAGGGAAGGCCACCTTATGGTGGGAGGAAGTAAAGTTAGTGAAAGGGGTCACCGAGCAAAATATTACATGGGATAATTTTCAGAGATTCTTCAAGGAGCGATATTTAACAGAACGCTTCTATGATGAGAAGGCAAGGGAGTTCCATGATTTGCGATTAGGACAGCAGACCATGGACGAATTCATCACTCGCTTTACGTCCTTACTTCGTTATGTACCATACATAAGGGAAGAAAAGGCAAAGGTCCAGCGATTCGTCAGCAGTTTGCCAGCATACATGCGAGAGCGGATTGAGTTTGACAATCCAAAACCGATGGATGAGGTAATCCGCAAAGCTAGAATCTATTATCAGCAAGGTAAACAGAAAGGGGAGACTGCTAACAGAAAATGGAATGAGAAGAGAGGTTTCAAGACTGTGGGAAACAACAAAGGGAATCACAGCAATGGCAGTAAGGGAAATGGCAAAGGAGCAACTAGCAGATTTGCACCAAGAACTACATCTAAGTTCAGAGCTACCAATGAGCCCAAGGTCGGCGAACAGCAACTAAGGTTGGACAATGAAGGTACAGCAAGACCTCCGGTACAGTGCTGGGGTTGTGGGGGACCTCATTACATTAAAAATTGTCCACAGCGAAAAGGAACAGAACAATTATCCCAAGTTCATGAAGCTTCAACTGTGGGCGAGGTTGGTCGCAGTATACCCAGAATTAACGCGGCTCTGGAAGGCCGTCAGGCGGAATACCAGCCAACCATGGTTGAGTTCGAAGGTAAAATTTCAAACCTTACCATATCTGTTTTAATTGACCCTGGGGCTACGTTAAGCTATGTAAGTCCAAAGGTAGTGGAACGTTGTAATTTACAATCTGTTAAATTTAAAAATCCTTGGCTAGTACAATTAGCTACCGGAGCCAAGCGATGGGTAACAGCCAAAATCAATGATTGCCCATTCATCATAGCAGACCAACCAGTAACGGCTAATCTGAATATACTCCCTCTTGGATCCTATGATATTCTGATTGGCATGGACTGGTTAGAAAAACATTGTTCATTAGTTTATTGTAAAACTAAAGTTATTTATTACAGAGATCAGCAAGGAAACAGGAAAGAAATGCAAGGAATTAAGCAACCAGTGCAAGTTCGCCCGATAACTGCCAACCAACTGATAAATCGATTTCTTTGAACAGTGTTCCTATAATACAGGAATTTACAGATGTATTTCAAGAGGAAATTCCTGGACTACCACCGCAAAGGAATATAGATTTTACCATAGAGCTGATACCCGGAGCAGCACCAGTATCACGAGCACCCTATAGAATGAGTACACCTGAACTAACAGAACTGAAAATGCAGTTGCAAGAATTACTAGACAAAGAGTACATTCGTCCTAGTGTGTCTCCCTGGGGAGCTCCAGTTTTATTTGTCAAGAAAAAGGATGGTACTCTCCGGATGTGTATCGATTACAGACAATTGAACAAGTTGACCATCAAAAATAAATATCCCTTACCCCAGATTGATGAATTATTCGATCAAGTGAAAGGCGCAACGGTGTTCTCTAAGATCGATTTGCGATCAGGATATCATCAAATCCGAATTAAGGACGAGGACATCGCTAAAACGGCCTTTAGGACAAGGTATGGTCATTACGAATTTGTGGTTTTCCCATTTGGGCTAACCAACGCCCCTGCAACTTTTATGTGTTTAATGAACAGCATTTTTCATCCATACTTGGATCGATTTGTGCTAATATTCATTGACGACATATTAATATACTCACGCACAATCGAAGAACATCATGAACACCTCCGAATGGTATTACAGACCCTTCGAGAACATCAGTTGTACGCAAAATTTAGTAAGTGTGACTTCTTTAAAGAGGAAATCCAATATTTGGGCCACGTGATCACAAAGGATGGAATTGTTGTAGACCCGGAAAAGATAAAGGCCATAATGGACTGGCCTGTGCCAAAAGACGTAGCGGATGTCCAATCTTTTATGGGATTGGCCGGGTATTACAGAAGGTTTGTGGAAGGCTTCTCGAAAGTAGCTTTTCCCATTACCTCATTACAGAAGAAAGGGAGAGCATTTCATTGGACCCCAAATTGCCAGAAAAGCTTTGAACAACTGAAACATTTGCTCACTACAGCACCAATTTTGAGTATAGCAGATCCTCATAAGGATTATGTGGTCTGCACAGATGCAAGTAAGGAAGGATTGGGTGGAGTTTTAATGCAAGAAGGTCGGGTAATTGCTTACGAATCCCGTAAATTAAAAGAACATGAATAGCGATATTCCGCCTATGATTTGGAACTGGCTGCTGTTATACATGCTCTGAAAATGTGGCGGCATTATCTTGTGGGAAGGAAATTTTTGCTGCTCACCGATCACCATAGCCTAACCAGCTATTTCAGCCAGCCTACTTTAAACGCTAGGCAAGCACGGTGGATGGATTTTTTAAGTGGTTTCGACTTCGATATAAAACATTTGCAAGGTAAGGCAAATAAAGTAGCAGACGCTTTAAGCAGGAAAGTACAAAGCCTGTACGAAATTTCCATTACTGGATGGAAAAACCCTTTTCTAGACATAATAAAGGAAATTTCAGGCCAAGATACAGAATACCAACAGCTAAAACAGCAAATACAGCAATCTGATGGAAAGGACAGCCAACAAGAATTCACAACAGATGACACGGGAATTGTCTATTTCAAGCAAAGAATATACGTGCCCAATCAAAATAAAATTAAAGGTCTGATTATGGATGAATTCCACATCAGCCATTATGTTGGTCACCCGGGTTATCAAAAGATGATGACAGCAATCCGGAAAGAATATTTTTGGCCAGGAATGAAAAAGGATATTGTAGAATACTTGGCACGGTGTTTGGAATGCCAGCAAATTAAAGCTGAACATCAGCACCCAGCAGGGCTGTTACAACCCTTGCCCATTCCAGAATGGAAATGGGAAATCATCTCCATGGATTTTATTACAGGGTTACCTAGAACAAAGAAAAACAATGATTCCATTATGGTAGTAGTGGACAAGATGAGTAAGGCTGCACATTTCATACCAGTGCAATCAACCTACAGAGCTGCACAAATCGCTCACATTTTTATGCAGAATGTGTTCCGATTGCATGGCCTCCCAAAAACAATAATTTCGGATCGAGATGTGAAATTCACATCGGCCTTCTGGAAGACACTATTTGCGGATTTAGGCACTCAGCTGAATTTTAGCACAGCGTACCATCCGCAAACTGATGGACAGACGGAGCGAGTAAATCAAGTAGTAGAAGACATGCTAAGGGCCTACGTTATGTAGCAACCCACACGATGGGAGGAATATTTACACTTGGTGGAATTTGCGTATAACAATGGTTACCATACTTCAACGCAAATGAGTCCATTTGAGGTTATGTATGGTCGAAAATGCCGTACACCCTCCAGCTGGGGAGGACCTGAAGATAAATTAAGTCTAGGACCCAACATGCTTAAAGAAATGGAGGACATGGTAAAGAGAGTACGTGTCAATCTGAAGGCGGCTCAGGATAGACAAAAGAGTTTCGCTGATCGAAAAAGGAGATTTAAGGAGTATCAGGTTGGAGATCATGTGTATATTCGAATTCAGGCCAAAAGAAGCACCTTGCAATGGGCTGGTTGCGCTAAATTGGCACCCAGATATTGTGGACCATTTCAGATACTAGCAAGGATTGGACCGGTAGCTTACCAGTTGGCCTTGCCAAGTCACATCCGGGTCCATAACGTATTTCATGTTTCGGTCCTAAAGAAGTAAGTGTATGACCCTAAGCATGTAATCCGTTGGCAAGATATACAGGTGGGGTTATTGTATGATAAAGAATTCAGCAAGAATCCTATTTGGAAGGAAAAAATTAATTCAAAATTTGTGTAATGCAGGTCGAACCGGAAGGAGAAGTGATGGTCAAACCGCTGAGCATTCTCGACCAGAGAGAAGTGCAGCTGCGGAAACGAGTTATTACCCAAGTTAAGGTACAATGGCGGCATTTTGGGCCCGAAGAGGCCACTTGGGAAGATCAGGAATTGATGAAGAAAACATATCCAGATCTGTTTATGACTGTAAGACACCGAGACGGTGTCCAATCTCAGGGGGAGGAGATGTAATGATCAAACAGTTATATGAATAATTTATAAGTTACCATGCTAGGTAAATGTGAAAACAGGAATTGTTACTTTATTAATATTGAAATGTTATTTATTCAAAATTATGAATTCAGTAATATTGTAGATAACTTTGTGAAGAAAAGTTATTACTTCTTCTTTCTTAATTAAAAGAAACAGTTGCCAGTAAACAAGGGCAACCCTAACCACCTTTCCTTACCTTAGAATTGGTAAAGAGGAAAAAGGCTGGGCTGTTGAGGAACAGGTAGCAAAAGCAAGGAAAAGAGATAGACAACAAGGGAGGAGGGTACTATGTCTGGTTAGGATCAGATAGTACCAGCACTATGGTGCATTATATCGCACTGCTGTTAGCATGCGTTATCTTGTGGAAGGCAGTGGCCTGTAAGTGAGCTTGGGGGAGAGCATCAGGTCATAATGACTGATCTCGTGGTTGGGCGGTTAACAAGCTTCATATGAGTTTATTCCAGTTTGGAGGAACAGGCAGCAAGTTAAAGAAAGCACAGTACAGGTAAGTACATTATGGTTGCAGCATTATCTAGGAATCTTTTCTTCCTCTGTAAAAGTTATTAGTTATCTGTAACATAAGTTTTCATTATTCATCTAAAAAAGGAGACTTTATTGTAAACCCGCAAGATTAATGTCTACTGTAAGGTATGAATAAAATAAGTGGGACAGAGTAGTTCATTTATTCTTTTAATGATTAAGATGACTAGTTTATGACTCAGATATTTCAACCAGTAGACAAAAACCGCAGAATATCAGGTACTTTATTGACCATAAACAGAGAGGAAATTACATGATATGTCCATAACTGCATGAGTATAGTTCGAACATATATAAAATACAGTCATGCGAATTAAGAAAACTACAGCAGTAAGCGAAATATGAATATTTAAGAACATGCAACTGATATATTGCAATAGAACCACAGAATTGTTTTGTCAGCAATAAAACCGAGGGTTTACTAGTCGCGTACGCTTCCAGTGCTCACGCCTCGAGGGCGTACGAGTCTGGCCATTACAGCGCAAGACTCACCATTAGACAGCTTTAATGGAGTTGACCGAGACGGTAACGACTGTGACAAACTTGACAGAGAATAAAGACGACTAATGCATGTTGAGAAATTATATAAGTATACATTCAACAGTGAATCAAACACAAATCTCTGTCCATAAATTTCGAAGAACTGTATAGGTCCACAAAGCACAAGCTGTGAATAAATCGCTGGATAGAGGCAGCAGCGATACCACATATAAATATATAACTACCGCAATGACAAAAGCATGCCACCGAAAGCAACGATATTCCGAACCATTGATACATTTCCAGATAAAAGGATAACAGAGATACAGTTTTAAACACAGAAATAAAGATCCAGTAAGGAATGACGGTATGTCTTTAAGGCTAAAACAGAGGACTGTATCATTACAAAACAGTAGATGCTAAAATTAGAGCATAACCCTCATATGTATATATGAGATAAGAGAGAATGGGTAATCATAGGAGACATAGACAGTCTGCACGAATCTCAAACATGTAATGAAAAGAGACATTGAATTGGAGCCGACATCATTCAACAAATAATAACCTGTGAGAATCCTTGATTCTCGGATTGAATCCAAACCAATAAGAGTTTGTACCATTATACATATTACATACAAAAATTGGTATAGTTGTTCGGCTATGCCCCATTCAACATAATCATTCCCAGCACCCTCAAAGGGTTTCTAATGGGTTCAAGCCTCTAAACCCAATCCTAAATTAACAGAACTACCCAATATAAGTAAGGAGATGAAACCCTCCGTGACCAGAACCCAATGCCGAGAATTCCATTACTCGGACCAGCCATAATGGAGCACGATAAGTCTCCTGGCAAACAGAGAACCATACTCAGACAATAAGCCGAAGTAAATGGAATCATGAGCCGCGGCTAGAGCCACTCACCTGGTGTATTCAGACGAAGCTTGAATCCTGGAGAATTGGGCGTTACCATAACCTTACGCTCAGAAAACCCTACAAGTAAACATCAACTCGATTAATCCTGTTATAATGCATAAATAATAAGGAAACAACTCCGGTTCATTCAAAAGGGAATTTTCACCTTACCTTCAAACAAAATTCAAAGGTCTCGGCCAATCCTCGCAGACTGCTGGCAACATAAATCTCATTCAAGACGGTTGCAGTTCTGTAGAGCTGGCGGAGCGAACCACGGAGCCGAACGAGAGTTCTCTGGTATAACCAGGGAGTGCAGTGTTGAGAGGCGCTGCCTCGCCTGCACCATGCAAATGGCAAAGAAACCCTAGGTAAAACCCTTTTACCATATGACTTCCAATAACCACCGTCGATTGTTGAAGTGATATCCAGTCCGTCCGATCAGGGTGTAATCCCGAGAGGTTACGGGCCGAGTTAGGAACATTTAACTCTCCAGCTACTCTGACTCCAAAACCCGAAAATCGTATCAGAGGAGGTGTACAAAGGGACCAGCTGTCCCGTCTGGACAACCAGTGGAGCGTTACCAAGGCTCAGGCATTCATTTCGCACAGGTAGCATTAACAATCAGAGTCCAGGAGACGGCGGGAAAGATCAGGTGAATGGCGACGTGTCCCATATGCCAACTCAGATTACCAATGCCAGCTCGGCTACCATGAACCGAAACATTAATTTATTACTGATATATATATATAAACTAATGTTTAGACTTATAGTCGGATACAAGAAATTATCATGTGAATTAATAACATGTATGTTAGCGCTATGATCTGACGATTAATCAACATAGGAGGTATTGATGAATATTGATAATTAATTTTTTTTTTTGTAAGGATTGTGACAGATCAAATATCGTGATATGCAAACTAGCATAGAGTTAAAAAATATTTGATCCCTCTGGGGCCTTGGTAGATCAAGAGTGAAAATGGATCTTGTAATTTAATGTCACTTAAGCATTTTAACTTTGTTAAAATAAAAAAATAAAATAACAATCAATTATTAATTTTTTTATTTTTTTATAAATTACTAATAATAGTTTTTAAGCTCCAGGTTTATGATAACCCATGGTATTGACCCATGGTAATACCATAGTATTCATGTGAGCATAGAATATTTAAAGGGGAAATTCTATCATCTTAGACCCATCTTAATTCTGGATCTACCAAGTGCTCAAAGGGATAAATAGATTTCATCCCTCTAAGAGTGGAAGATGTGGAGTTAAGATGGATATAGATTGGTTTTTATGATAATGAAGATATTAAATAAACTTAGGAAATTATATTGTAAAGAACATCTTAAGGTAAATGGTTAAAGCTACATTTAGTCACTTCACAAAATTAGGTAAAAAATACCAATATCTCCATTAATATTGGTTTTTCTAATTTAACAAAAAAAAAATGAAAACAGTGAAATCTTATCACTCTTTCCGCATCACTCTCACAGAAGAGAGATAGTCATTGCCCAGATTTCCCACCATTTTTCAAATGTTCTCAATATGATATCTTCATGAAAAAGTTAAGGTATTGATGTTGGATTAGTTGTTTGAAAAATATGTTGGTTTGTACAACCTCCCCTCCTCTCTGTTATTCTTAGTTTGTTGTAATGATCTATAGGGGTTGGGCCACTGCATCATATTGTCCTAAAAGTTGGAGGTTGTGCACCAAAAAGGAAATTAATTCACATGTTACAACCCTGTTAAAAAATGCAAGACATATGAAGGTAGTGAATTATGCTAATAAACAATTTAGATTGGGAGAGACGTAATTAAATTTTATTATTTAATTGAAGATTTCCAATTAAATAATAATAAATCTACATTTATATATTTATATTTTGATTGGAAGGTTTCTGACAATGGTCACTTCTTTCCATTAGATCCCCTTCAGGCCTTTGGGATACCTACTACTTTCTTATATTAGATAGTTCGGGCTTGCTACTTGTTGGCGTGTTGGGGTAAAAAAAACTTTATGTGTTATTTTTTTTATCTCACAATTGGGGTCAATGGAATAAGAAATAAATTTGATAGCTTGACATAAGTGTTAGAGAAAAGATTAATCTCTCCTACCTTGATAGAACTGGTGGTCAAGATCAACACCTACAAGAACTTTGTTGTGGAATATTATTAAAACTAATAGAAGGATATGGAAGAGTGTACAGTAAGAACCTTGACAAACACGGTCATTGAAACTTCCAACATTGTTTGTAGGAAGAGAAAATTATGTTTCTTTTTTCCAAACATGTATGTTAGTATATTACAGTTTAATGAATATGTTTTCCTATTATCATATATGGTTTCATACTCTAACAAAACATTCGCCAAGAGTTCACAATGTTTTATTAGTCAGTGAAATATTTTCCAAGATCTTACAAGATTTTATAATTCAGTGAAAGATACACCATGACTTTACAAGATAATATAATCTAGTGAGAGATTTGCCGAAAAAGTTATATATACATATTATATGATTGATAAAATCACCTCCCATTTTTCCTATGTATCATGGGTATTCGCCCATTTATTATACATATAAATTTAGGGTGGTTCTTAAAATTTTCCCTTAGATGTATCTTATCAAAGCTATTAGGATTGGCAAGGCTAGAATGAAAATATTGTCACACCTGGCAAAACCCATGCCATGGTAGAAAAGAAACACATGAAATCCCATGCATGCCAAATCTAGCAAGGAAAATACACATGCAAGTTGATACCTACAATGAAGCCTATTGTAGCTGCTTGATCTTGCCTTTCCGTGCTTGATCTTTTCTTCCTCTTGCCTTCTTTGCCTTTCATGCTCTAATGCCAAAATGATCCAAGAAAACTCTAAGTGTCCAAGAGTATGAGAGAGAGAGAATAATGAGAGAGCTCCAAAGATAAACTAACGAAAGAATACCAACTGATCCTTAGAAGACTTTTTATCAATGAGGACTCTATTTTCTTCATTTTCCATTATTTCCTTCAATTTTCTTCCTCACATGCAACCTATGACCTTTCACCTTCCTTTTCTCCTTATTTCCATTATTTTCATAAATAATTGTGCCAAAAATGTCATTGTCCCTTTACAAAGACAGCCATTTCCTTTTCCAATTCCCTTTAGCCATAAACAACCAAATAAACA
>APFE031208341.1:0-21435 GCA_000404065.3 Pinus taeda
GTGTTGACAGAAGGCAGAAAGTAAGTGGGCAGATTAGACTGCCAGACCCCATACAGGTCACTGTTGTCTAAGTGACTGTTCCTCAATTGACAATATGTCTGTATATGGTTTCTCTGTGCCACAAAATCTGTGATGAGAGCATCATCATCCACCAAAGGTATAGCTTCTAGCTCTCTGTTGGGTGGGTTTATGGGCAGAACATCCAAAGCAGCTGAAGCTGCCATTGTCTTGGTCTTTGCTGGCAGTTTTTACTATGCTTCAAGCTTGGTGTGGAGGGGTCTACAGTTCTCTGTTTGCAGTGAGCAGTTTTGGAAGTTTAAGGGTTGTCACAGGCTCAATTAATCTGTGGGGCACTCTGTTTTCATAAAGCAGAGTGTTTTGTAGCTGGATAGCTGGTCAATTGCAGAAATTTTTTTTATCAGAGGTGAAGGAGGATGCCAATGTAGTGCTTCTAGCTTGTGGCTAGGCCTTGTAGCTTCTCTTTTTGTAAAAAACTAGGCAGAATTTACCGCTGGTCGCGGGTTTCCCTGGAATTTCTTCTGTGTAGGGGTTACAGAGGTTTCACTGGTAGCTTCAAAGGTGAATTTCAACAATGTGGGTTCTTGAATTAAAGTTGTATTTGAGCAGGAAACAGGATTTGCATGGAGAATCAGAGGGCAAGAGGGTGCCTGCGGCGAAATACCTGTTTTAGTGGCGTACGGGCAGTTGCAGTGGTCGAAGTGGTTGGATTGAATGTGGTTGAGTCGACAATGGGGGCAGCAACAATTGTAGCGGATCACCTTTGCTTTTTGACCGTTGGAAATCAAATTTCGCCTTCAGCTGAGCTCCAGGTTGTTCGGCAGAAAATGATAAAAAACAACGGTTTTTACACCTTTTTATGCATTTCGGGTGAATTTGGCGCCTTTTTGTGATGACGTCATGTTGACATCATTATGGGCCCAAGTACGGAGGAGATGACGTGGCAGGTGACATGGATGCCCAGGTTGCATGGCCACGGTGGCGGGGTAGTCAGGGCAATGTGTGGGGCGGGCTGACATGGAAGCACGGCAGTGGAAAAAAGCGGGGTGACGTGGAAGCACGGCAGTGGAAAAAAGCGGGGTGACATCACGCTGGCGGAAGCGTGACGTCAGCGTGAGGGGAAGGGTGGTAAGTGGTTTCCCCGGCAGGCCCTTAGGCGGTAAGCGGTTCGGAGGGGGGGGGCAGCGAACACCTCCTACACCTGACGCGTGGCGGGGGTACGGTGGCAATACCGCCCATCCCCCGGATGCAAAAGGTCGGGCACCTTTGTGGGCGGATCGACTGCCCACCGTTGGATGGCGGTGCGGGAGATCTGACGGCTGGCGGCGATCGGGATATGCCGGTGCATTTATGCAGTGGGGGACCCGCCTTTTTGATTTAATATTTATTTAATAAAAGGGCACGGGGGGGGTATAACCATAGGTTTTTGGGTTTTGTGGGTTTATTTGCCCGCGCAATTAATTAAAATTTTATTTTTTCAACTTTAGAACAACGGGTCTTAGGGCGGAGAAGGGAAGAAAGGGTTATTAAGGGCGGGGAAGGTGCTTTTTGCCCTTTTAACCAAAGTTTTCTTGAATCCATATTTTTTCAGGGGGGCTTAGGGCTAATGCTAACCCTTGAGGGGTTAATATTTCCCAGGGAAGGGATTTATCTCCAGCACTGGGGAAGGGGGAAATTAGGGAGCTGTAACATAGGTTAGTGATTAATATGGTTTGTGAGGTGAGTGAAGGGGTGAAACTAAGTCAAATGGAACTTGACTCAGGGTATTTGAGGATAGATGAGAATGATGCAAAAAGGATGTTTTTGCACAAGAAATGTGGCTTCTTTTCATGTTTGAACTCCATGGCTTGGACCAAGTGGTTGGTGATTTAAAGGAGTGGAATTGAAGACCTGAGCAAATTTCAAGGCCCCTGGGGATGTTAGTAAGAAATGACTTCAGGGGGAAAAACTGGGGGAGTTAGTCATGCTTCCAGTGCTTGTCCTCCATTCTTTTTCTTTGATGCGCACAGCCTGAGTGACAGAGGCCGTTTGTACTTACTAGGCCAATTGGAGCTGGCCCTCTATTTCTGCAACCACATCTACCTACCCCCTACTAACCTAGCATTTTTTGTTTCTTCTTGGTGTTACAGCTCCAAATCTCACCAGTATGGTTTGTGATGCTACAGCCATGGCCTAGGGCAACCCCTCCTTCCAGACCTGGTCATATATCTAAAAAACAGTGTTTTATTCCCTGTACGCGACATTGCCCTGAGTTAAACGCGTGTATACGCGGGTTCATACATATCTAACCCGCGTATATGTATTAAAACACTTAAAAAATATAAAAACTCCGTATTTTCGGGCGGAGATCGCGGGTTTACCTGCTGATCACCTGTTAGTGCCCGTGGCCTCACCTGTCCCCAACCAATTCCTAACTAAAAAACTACTTTGGAGTTGGTATAAAAAGACATCAAGGGGAAGGCCTAAGGGGGAGAAATGATTGAGAAAAGTTATTATACTGAGTTTTTATCCCCCTGATCAGGTCTGAAGACCCTTGTGCCTTCTGCACTTCCCCCATCTTGTACAGGAAACCTTTGTTTCCTTTGTGTTTGGATGTTCATTCTTTCCCATCACATCTTGAGAGAGTAATGGAAGGTGACCTACTAGTGGCTTGAGGCGGGACGGATCCCGAAGGAGGCTGAGCTTGGAGCCTGCAGAAGCGGATTCAGGTGATATTGCTCTTTTTCCATATTGTTTTATTTATCTAATAAAGAAACACGTCTTGTTCCCGAAACGCTTCTTTCTTTGTGTTAATGATATTTATAGGTGAAGTTCATACTTGAATAGATGTTTATAAGTTTGTAACTAACTCATCTTTCATATAACATAAAAATCATTTTTTATGTAAAATCTTGTCCATATACTGTTGTAGTTTGTGGAATTGTGGTTTTTACAGGACCAAGGAGTGAAAGGGACGTGAAGAAGGGTTTGCACCCTTGAGTAACTACCCAAACGTAGGACCTCGGGTATGCCCCTCTCACCCTAGAAGTAGTTATTTATAGCATAAATGGTTGGTTGTGTGTGTGTTTCTTAACTTAGATAATCTTCCGTCTGCTAAGGTTTCACCCAAGAACCTTAGGGGAGAATTTCCCGCAACATTGTCATGATATATTTGTTGCTACCATATTTTCCTTAGAGGATGTTATATCTTCTCATTGGGATAGGAGTGAGATGTGTTGCTTCTATAGTGCTATTTTAATCCACCTTAGTTGACTTAGACTTGAACATTAATTGTCAACTGAGCGTAGGTCTTGCTGAACCAATGGAGTTCGCATTGTCTATGTTGATACACTCTAGCCAAGAAGAAGAAAATGCAGAAAAATGTAAAAGATGTCGCTGATCTAAATTGTTGAATCAAAGCATGCGTGTAGATAAAAAAACATTCTACAGAATTAAATCACAACTCACTGTTGTTAACGTAAGGGTGCTCCACACAAGAACTAACATCTATTCCAGCTGGTTACTACCACTTTGTTGATTAACTCAGTGTAATAACATAAGATAAATATAAATAGCAATGAATGTAATCCATGATTTGTATAGCAACAACGAGAAACCATAAATCCATTAACTAACTAGAATGTACACTACCTATATCACTGCAATCCCTGCTAAAGAGGAGGGGCACTTCCTCCTTAGCAGGGCGCAGGAAGAACACGAAAGTAACTAAGGAATCAGTTGAAAAGTAGTAACAACATCACTCTGCTAATTGATATTAAATAAATTTAGAATTACAGAAACATAGTAACGGTACTCTTCTATATGTCTTCCTTTGATACATAAAAAGTCGAGTCTTTTATATTTATTACAACCCGAAAATTAGAAGAAAATTAGTCATGAGAATATCTCGACTCTCATGCTAATAAAAAATAAAGAAGTTACAACCTATTGCTAAATAAATATACATCAGTTGCAACTGCTGTAGTCTTGTTGCTTCAAAAATAAACAATCCCTACTGTCGACAACTGTTATGT
Organism: Pinus taeda; assembly: GCA_000404065.3. NCBI lineage: Eukaryota > Viridiplantae > Streptophyta > Pinopsida > Pinales > Pinaceae > Pinus > Pinus taeda. The sequence goes on from APFE031208341.1 coordinate 4,032, forward strand.
AGAATAGTACCCACATTTCCAGCTAAGGTGCAACAGAATTGAGTGAATTGTGATTCAGGATAACGCAACATAATTGACGACAACACTGTTGGTGTGATTGTAGATCAGCGCGAGGTGGAACAACATCCAATTTGTAACAACAATTTGTAATAACAACAATTTGTAACAGCAGCAAGTGTGTAGCAGCAATCTGTAACAACACTAGAGGTGTAACAACGAACTGTTCTACCCTTTCTCACAATTAATCCTTGCTGCTTGTCTACTGCATAGCTAACTTCTCGCAAGCCAACAGCTGAAAAGATAGACTTCCAAAAATACTTCTTCAACGCTCTCCCAGTTAGCCACAAAAAATGAATAAAGCCTCTATTATTTGGTAAAATATAACAAAGTAACATGATAGTAAAATGGATTAAAAAGGTAAGAAAACAGGGAGTTTGGTAATTAAGGGCACAAGCTTGGAGGACAGAAAGGTCAAAATAGGGGAAAGAATGTGCAAAAAATAGGTAAAAAAACCACGCCCAACATCTACCCCCAATTAAAGCAACTGCATGTCCCCATGCAGAATCTTAGTTCCTTCTATTGTGCCCCCAATGGAAATATGTGAAATTGTAGGCACCAACAGTATCATCGCCCATATCTCTGAATCCTTGATCGTCCATTAACTCACGTGGCCAAGATTCCTCTTCATAATCACATACAGATAATCGGGCTGATACTCCTCCAATGGAAACCATATCAAAGGGAATTTAAACTTGAGGCCGATCTAGAACACCCCAGTGTCAGCGCAATCTGAGCATATTCTGACACTCTTGTAACAAAAGCCACAAAGTTCTTATACTCAAAGGGGTCCCCTTCCTGCAATTCTGCACTACAGGCCTTAGTGTGCTTGAGACATCCGACTAGCGCTTGGCTCTTCATATTTGCGAAAACATTGAGGCAGATCCTCATGATTCTTCTTCTGTAAATGGAAGATTGATATCTGATTTCCTAATTGCTCACTAGCTTCCTGAACTCTCGCTGGAGTTCCTAAGCCATTCCTGGTTCAGCCTTGATCCACAATGTTGTCTTTTCCTCATTGGTCTCTGCTATTTTCTTGGCCAGATGCCACTCAATCTAATTACTCATAAATGAGAGGAATGCCCGTAACTACAAGTCTCCCATGAAAGAAAGGACACTCGCCACCATCCTCATGCTCACACGTTCACACATCATATTGTGCAAGAACAACTCGCACAACAAATTCTGATCATCAAAAGAATATGAACGAAAAATTTCCAAAAAGGTGTAGGTTAAAGAACCCATATAGGACCTATTCTCATAAACTGCCCTTAACTGGAATAAGTAGTAATGTTCCCATAGGAACACAGGGTATGATAGGCATGACCGCCTTCATGCTAGCAGGTTTAAAGCAAGGTCATGGAGTTTGGTTATCAAACGTCAGGTCGGAGACCTCCCGATGTAGCTAGTGCAGTTGTTCATCCTTTTTCTTCATAATTTCTTTATGCCTTTGTGCTTCCTATTCTCTTTCCCACTCTTCTTTTAGCGGTTTTTCTCTCACGGAATTCATCATTCTTTTATGCATCCTGAGTGGAATCACTTCCTCCTGTAGAGAGAGCGCTAGCTACTTCCACTTTTGTAGCTCTACCAATAACAACAATTTCTCAGAACGCCATCCTTCACCAAGACCCTGTGTTCTTCCACATGCATTATCAATTGACGGTGTAGCAGCCTCCTAAGGGCAAAACTATCCCACCTTGTCTGTTGGTTCTTGTGTAACAACGGCTTCGTCAATGGGTTTTATCATAGTTTCTTTACCTTCCTGGTCAGCTTCCATTTTCACTACTGGTTCTTGTGTGGTAGCAATGATATCCACATGCTTCTGTTCATCGATTTCCTCTGGACCAGCGTCGGTCTCTATTGTTGGTTCTTCTGTAACGGTAGAATTGAGTGTCAGCTCATGGATATTATCTTTCTCTTCCTCCTCTCGGTTGATTTCCCCATCCACTGCTGGTTCTAATGAAACAATAGTTTCAGCCAAGGGTTCTTGTGTATCCATTGCTTGATCATTCTCTTTGCATTCTATTGTCTCGGTCACTAGTTCTTATGTAGAAGCAACGTCCTTGACATGCTCTCGTGTAAAAACTTCCCTGATTTCAGTTTGAGTCCCCCTCGAGGTAGTGTCTACTCCACAGACTTTGAATCCTTCTTCCACTAACTTCTCAGCACAATCTACGCACAGAGTGCCCGAGATTTCCCCCCTTCTGGCCTTGTACATGACCTCTACCAAAGTATCTAGCCTTAGGGCTCTTGGCTCTACCTTTCCTACTGCTAGCTTTTCCCTCAATTCTTTAATTTCTTTTTCTGAAATTTCAATTTTCGACAACAAAGACTAGGTTTCACTCTTACCAGGTGAAGGAGGTTTTTCTGGCTGACCTTGCTCCTTATCCTTCTGCTCGACTGCTCCTTTGTTCTTTTTCGACATGGATGGTAAATTTGGGTGCCTTCTAACCCTTATTCTCTACTTCGGCCTTCTGTTACCAATCAGTTTATCAACCAACTTCTTGCTGACCCTCATTGTTAAGGACTGGGGTTGCTCCTTTGTCACCTCTGGAGTTCCCCAGTCGTCTTTGTTTTCCTTTTGCGAGTGGTCCTAGACCTTTTCCACATGAACTCTTCCCAATTCTTGCGCTCTCATCTCAAGGCATCCAACACAATGAGTTTAATAAGGCCATGGTGTTAGTAACACACGTTTATGGATGTGTAGCCGTTTTCACAACCACAGCCATGTGCCTAATATTTCCCAGCAAGAAATAGGGAAGGTTGATCAACTACTGATGTCGGAGATGGTTCAACAATGGAAAATGATAATTAAACACAATTGTTTCCCTTCCATGACAAGTATTGTACTTAATGAGGAAGATAGAAACATCCACCCATGGCTGGGGGAGTGATAGTGTATCAATTCCCTTGCCTTTCTTAACCAGCGACTTGCTTTCCTGGATAAAATACCCTTTCAATGAGGGGTCATTAACCTTCATAGTAAACCATCTCTTCCCTTCTGCTGGCAATCTTGTTACTCTGGCAATAACTTATTCCTTGATCTCCAATTTCAACCCTCTGACTTCCGTCTAGTTTCTCTCGATATTCTTTGCAAATTCCATGGCTATATCATTGTCTGATCCTTCCAATCTCTGAAAGAATTTGAACTAGCTTGCATCTTTGAAAAGCTAGCATGCTTCAGGGTAATCTTCTAAGGCTTCTGTAGACCTTGGCTCGTGCTGTATTGCTGCTCTTCCCATTGCTTATGCAACGCTGTGCTGTTTTAGCCTGTACTGTTATCTTCCTCCTCTTTGAACACTCTAAATGGGGATTCAGCACTTCCAACAGGGGTAAATAGTAGGGTGGTGCAAGTGAAGATTTTGGATTACGATTTGGCATGCATGGTTCATACTGCACAATGAATTTTTCCTTAATGGTGAGTCATGGAGAGGTCTCGTCAGTGGTGCACTTACCCTTTTTGGTATGATATGGCATTAAGAAACAATAATTATCCGATCACATGCCCTAATTGCTGGATTTTTCAAATAATTACAAATCATGCGATAGTCATGTTGCCATATGATTCATTTCACCCCCATCTTAATTATGATAGAAGTCCTCGGCCGTCAATAGTCATGTTAAGTTTCCATAATTACAAAATAAAACGAATTCAATATTACCTTTTTGATGACATACCTAGTGTTATAAAACCATTTACCACTCTTGGTATATATGAAGCTTTGTTTATGGCTAGGGCAACACCTCCTTCCAGACTTGGTCCAAATATATAAAAAAGAGTGTTTTATTCCCTGTATGCTACTTTTCCTTGAGATAAAAGCGTCTGCACGCAGGTCAGTCAATACCCAACCCACGTATATGTATTAAAAAATTAAATTTACTTAATTTTTGGTGGAGTTCATGGGTTTTACCTATTGATTACCTCATATTTCCTGTGGCCCAACTGTTTCCCAACTAAAAAACTAATTGGGAGAGGTATAAATAGAACTCTATGGGAGGGGTTATGTTAGGAAACCAACTCAAAAGAAGATAAAAAGATAGATCAAGGCCTTAGGATTTAACCTCTTCGAGGGGACAACCTCCTTTACATTACATAAATTGACAATTCTTTGATGATTCAAATGACAAAACCTCCTTTCTATATATAGGAGTCTAAGGGACACACTATAACCAAGCTGACCTAACAATAATAATATAAAGACACAAAAATAACAATAGTGGGATTCTATGGGGCACAATAATAACAATATGGGGACAACAGGGGCACAACAATAACAATAAGGGATACAATGACAATAGTAATAGGGGAATCACTAGTATTATAGGGACCTAACATGCCCCTCTCCTTCAAAAGAGTGTTGTCCTCAACGCTTTAGTATTTCTGGGTGCTTCTGTATAAAATTCTCATTCTCCCATGTGGAATCTTCAACAGGTAAGTTCTTCCACTTGATGAGATACTCTGAAATTGATCGACTTCCTAGCTGTCGAGTTCTTGTTTCTTTGACTGCTTTAGGTTCCAATATGATTTTTCCTTCCTCATCAAGTTCTGGCAATATTGTTTGAACTGGAATCTTATCACCTATAACCTTCTTTACGCATGAAACATGGAAAACTGGGTGCACTCGAAAGCTCCAGGAAGTTCCAATTTGTATGCCATAGTACCTATCTTTTGCAACACCTTGTACGGACCAAAATACTTTTGTGATAATTTATTATCCTTATTAGCTTGCTTTAGGGACATTTGTTTATATGGTTGTAGCCGAAGGAATACCCAATCACCTACATCAAAGCTTCTTTCACTGTAATGTTGATCTGTGTGCTATTTCATTCTATTCTCCGCCAAGGTAAGTTTATCCTTTAAGAGTTGGAGAACTTGTTGCTGATGCTCTATGTGATCTTCCACTGTTTGAACCTTAGAATTTTCTCTTAAATATGATGTGATGGATGGTGGATGATATCCATAAAGTGCCATAAATGGGGTCATTTTTGTTGCAGTATGGAAGGAAGTGTTATACCACCATTCAACCAGATGCAACCATTTGACCCATTGTGTATGTTTATCAGATATAAAGCAACAAAGATATCCTTCCAAACATTTGTTTACTATCTCAGTTTTCCCATTAGATTGAGGATGATAAGATGAGCTATGAGCTAACTGAATCCCAAGACAAGAAAATAATTATGTCCAAAATTTCCAGTGAAAATGGGATCTCTGTCGCTTACAATAATCTTTGGGTTTCCATGTATCTTTTGAATTGTTTCCATAAATGCATTAGAAACTGTACTCGCTTTAAATGGATGAGATAATGCACAAAAGCATGCATACTAGGTAAGTTCGTCAACTACCACCATGATAACACTTTTTCCTTCAGACTTGAGTAAACCTGTAATAAAATCCATTGAAACCTCCTCCCAGCATTGGCTTGGAATTGATAAGGGTTGTAATAGCCTTGAGGTCTTAATTGTTTCAACTTTATTTTGTTGGCAAACCAAACATTTCGCCACAAACTTTTGAATATTCATTTTAAGTCCATCCCAAAAAAAATCCTTCTTAACCCTATGGTAGGTTTTTAGAAATCCCAAGTGCCCTCCTAAGGGAGAGGTGTGAAATTCCCTAAGAATCTTTTGTTTGAGTTGGGAATTTTTACATAGGTATAACCGATCCTTGTACCATAACGAATCATTTTTCCAGCTAAATGTATCAGATGTACTAGGATCTTGTTGTATCTTTTGAATGAGTGCCCACACATCCTCGTCATTCTTCCAGTCATCCCTTGCTTCGTTTATCCAATCGGGTTGGATAATAGAAATGGCGCAAATAAATACTTCGACATCCTTATCCTTTCTTGAGAGTGCATCTACCACAACATTTTGCTTCCCTTTTTTGTATATGATTTCAAAGTCATATCCCAACATCTTTGTGACCCATTTTTGCTGCTCTTTTGAAGATAATCTTTGTTCCAAAAAGTATTTAAGATTATCATGATCTGTTTTTACCTTGAAGTGTCTTCCCATTAGGTAGGGTCGCCATTTTTTAAGTGCATGTAGTATTTCCAACATTTTCTTCTCATAAATAGTTTTGTGTAAATACTTTCCTTTGATTGGATGACTTTCGAAAGCAATGGGTCTTTTTTCTTGCATTAAAACAACACCAATTCCATGTCCTAAGGCATCACATTCCACAATAAAGGTTTTTCTAAAGTCTAGTGTAGCTAAGACTAGTGCTTGGCACATTTCCTCTTTAAGATGTTCAAAGATCTTCATTGCTTATGGAGTCCATGGGAATGCATCTTTCTTCAATAATGTTGTTAGAGGTGGTGCTATTCTCCCATAAATTTTAAAAAGCTTGCGATAATACCCTATCAACCCGAGAAATCCTCATAGATGCCTTATGGATGTGGGGATTTTTCATGCCTTAATAGTTTTGATTTTGCTAGGGTCTACCTTAACACCTTCATGAGATACAATATGACCCAGATATTCCACCTCTTATACTCCAAAGAAACATTTGGACATTTTTGCATATAATTGTTTCTCCTCCAATAGTTTGAGCACCATGTCACATGTTGGACATGATCCTTTCCAAGAGTTGTTATAGATTAGTATATCATCAAAAAATACTAACACAAATTTTCTAAGGAAGGGTTTGGAAATGGAATTCATCAAACCTTGAAATGTAGAAGGTGCATTAGTAAGGCCAAAAGGCATGACCAAAAATTCATAATGACCCTCATCAGTTCTAAATGCTATTTTTGGAATGTCTTTAGTCTTCATTATGATTTGATGATATCCTGAATTAAAATCTAACTTGGTGAAGTAAATTGATCCATTCAATTCATCCAATAATTCATAAATGACCGTAATGGAAAATTTATCTTTAATAGTAATCTTGTTGAGTTCCCTATAATCTGGACACATACACCATGATCCATCCTTCTTTTGAACCAATACTACTGGAGAAGAGAAAGAAATTTGACTAGGTTGAATTATACCAGCCTTTGGAATTTCTGCAACCATACGTTCAATTTAACTGTTTTGGACATAGGGATATCTATAAGCCCTGATGTTTGGAGGAAAATTTCCTGGAATCAAATTGATAGCATGATCATGATCACAAATAGGCGGGAGGCCTTTGGGAGTCTCAAATACCTTGGAATGATTGTCCAAAACTTTTTAAAGATCTGGAGAAATGAATTATTTCGATGTGGGAACGTCTAGTGAACATAATTGTGAAATTATGCATCGTTGTTCTTTCTTTGGAAGCTTTGTCATTCCATTAGAGGTGATTATCTTTCCCAGTTTCCCTGCGATATCCCTTAATTCAATTTCATTTCCTTCTGAAGAGAATTTCATGAAAATTTCTTGAAATTAAAAGCTATTCTACCCAAGGATTTTATCCATTGGACTCCTAGTACAACATCAGCACCACCCATTGGGATGGAAAGCATTGAGCTATTCAATACATATTCTCCCATGGATAGCTTGATATTATGGCACTTTCCTAAGAAATTTATGGTTCCTCCACTTGAAACCATCACTTCACATTTTGGTGCTGGATATAGGAAGAAATTCAATTCTTTGGCTATCTTATAATGAATAAAATTATGGGTACTTCCTAGATCAATCAACACTATTACTTTTTTCTTCTTGATATGCCCTTGTATCTTGATAGTTTGAGAGTAATTCTAGCTAATGCATTACAAGATATGGTCGGATTCATTTCTTCTTTCTCTAGGGTTTTTTCCTAGTGTATATCCTCTTCTTTTGATGTTTCTTGTTCCTTTTCTTCCTCCTCTTCACAATCTATGTAAAATAATTTCTTCTCGGGACACTTACGACCTTTAGTTTATTTGCTATCACAGCGGTAACAAAGCCCTTTTGCTCTTTTTTCTTCCAATTTTTGTGGTTTCAACCTTGTAGGTTGTGGATGGCTAGGGGCAACAACACTTCCATCTTTATGATTGTGAGTGGTAGGCTTCCTTGTTGCTAGAATTTTGATTTCCATTTTTCTTGCCAACCTAGATGCCTTGTCCAATGAATCTAGTTCCCAAAGGCGAACCTCATGTTGGATGTTATCTTTTAAAGTCCCTATAAACATATCAATCCTATGCTCCTCTGGAATATCTTTTACCCTTATATTCAATTTTTGGAAGTCCTCAATGTGCTCCATCATTGAACCCTTTTGCTTGAGATTCATCAATTGGCTAAAAAAAGTGTTGCTCTTTGTATCCTCATAATGCGCTATCATTTCATCCGTAAAAATAGCCCAAGTGGCAATTTGTTTATGAGAGCAAAGCCATCGATACCATACAAACTAATTGGGTTCCAAACATAAAGTTGAAATGCACACATTTTGTGTGTTTTGCACATTATGGAGATCGAAAAATTGCTCCATTTGTAGTATCCATGTTCTGAGATCCTTGCCATCAAACTTCCTCATATCAATCTTTGGAACATGGTGGTTCTTCGATCCAACATTAGAGTCTATGAAATCATGATTAACATTTATTTGTTCTCACCATGAGTTTCCTTTACTACCCTTTCGCCATTAGTAAGAATTTCTTGTAGAAACTTTGTCAAATCTGTGTTCAAATCTTCCATGCCTGTCTTCAAATGTTTCTTCAAATCTGTTTTCAAATCATCCATCTTAGTTTCCACGCCATCCATCTTAGCTTCCACGCTGTCCATCTTAGCTTCCATGGTATTCATCTTAGCTTCTATGCCTTTCTTTAAACAATCCATCTTCGCTTCCACGCCTTTCTTTAAACCATCCATCTTAGCCTCTATGTCTTTCTTTAAATCATCCATCTTAGCTTCTGTTACTTTTTGTGCGAGTGACATTTGTTGTACTTGGTCTTGTAATTTTGATATATCATGTTGCGTTTCTTCCTCTTCTTCATGAGTCATGCTAGAGATTTCAGGATGCTTACTAGGTGTTTCCATTTTCTTTCTTTGGGGCATCAATTACCAATAATAATGCTTCACTATGCCCTTTGAATTCCTTCAAACTAATTTTTCAAACCAAGCTTATGCAAAAATTGAAAAAAACTACACACCTTTTTTTTTCACTTTGTAGGAGCCTGATATTGAATTTGATGTATTTATGTCATTTCAGCTCTTCCAGTTTTGAAATCACGACTTGTTGTAGCCCTCTATGTCTTCTTTCCAATGCCACTAGTCTGATCAAAATTGCATTCTCTAAGAAAGATTTATGCACAATCTCCCAAGATGACCTGATTATATACCTTTCAGAAGAGAAAACTTGTATGAAGTGCCATGTGTCACTGTTTTGACCTTTGGATCTGAAAAATATATACAAGAAACTAGAATTTGTTCTCTTTCTATAACTTCTTATGAAATTTCAATCTGATGCTCAACAACACAGTTATGACGATTTTCCCATAGTGACCTGTTTGGAATGTAATTTGGGGGTTTGCAAAACCCTAACTTTCTGAGACTATATCTCTAAAAATGTATCGAGATAGGATCTGGAATTCGGAGCCGAGGTTCAGACCTATTTCTTCTCAAATGGATTTTTTGTTTAGCTTCTAAAACTTTGTACTGAAAGAGTTATAGTGAAAATCCCACGATGACCTGTTTTAGCTTAAATTCTGGAGCTTCAACATGATTTCATCTCAAATGGTTTTTTTTTTCGCTTTTGAAAAGCTGCAGGATAAAAGTTATTGAGAAAATTCCATGATGACCTATTTGGAGTAGCGAAACCCTAGAATTAAAACCTCTAATACCAAATGCGATGAAACCAACTCACAAAAAGATAAAAAGATAGATCAATGCCTTAGAATTCAGCCTCTTCGAGGGGGCAACCTCCTTTACATTACACAAATTAACAATTCTTTGATGATTCAAATGAGAAAACCTCCTTTCTATATATAGGAGTCTAAGGGGACACAATATAACCAAGACGATCTAACAATAATAATATAAAGGCACAAAAATAACAATAGTGGGATTCTATGGGGCACAATAATAACAATATGGGGACAATAGGGGCACAACAATAACAATAAGGGAAATGACAATTGTAATGGGGGAATCACTAGTATTATGGGGACCTAACACCTTAAGGGGGAGGAGAAGAGATAGATTTATTATACTGAGATTATCCCTGACTGAGTCTGATGAATCCCTATGCCTCATGCACTTCCCCAAGCTTCAGGAAACCCTTGTTTCCTTGATTATAGATATCCTTCCATTGCTTGAGATATCATGGTGTTGGTGATTGAAGAATATTGTTGAAGGTTGGAACAGAACGAATCCAGAGGACGGTTCTGCTTGGAGCCAGAGAAAGACTCAGGTGAATTCTCTCCATGTTATTTATAGCTTACTGCAATAAAAGAAATGTTGTCTTGTTTCCGATTATGTCTATGCATCAAATTATGTTTTAATTCATGTATGAATGTCATTTTGATGTATGATCAATCATTTGTTTATATGATAAAATGTCAATTTCGTGAATATGCTTTACTTCTATACTACTATGTATGTTCAAATTGAATGATTTTCAAGTTTGAAGAACATCGGGAGTTGCAGAGGGTCTGCACCATGCGGGACCTACTCGAATGAAGGAAATCTGGGTACGGTCACTCTTACATAGTTTGATAATATAAGCATCTTGCCTGAACTGTTTCAGTATTTCTTGTTGTAGTTTGCTTCTGCTATGTTGGGGTTCTAACCCAAAGCCCTAGGGTGCTTTCACCAAAAACACCTAGGTGACGTGGGGTGAAGTAATGGGTTGCATGATGTCAAATCATACTTGGGTAGTGAGACGCGCAAATTGAATTCTAATGACGAGGATCACTGTGATGTTCTTGCTATTTATTACAATAAGATATCTCGTTTTATTCCTGAAAAGTCATCGGTTGTGATAGATGTAACAACTAAGATGACTGATATATATTAATTTAATTTCTACAAAAACATAAAGAAGAAAAGGGTGTAATAGCCACCACCAGGTTGTTTTCAACTGCTACAAAAGTGTTTGTCTGCACCTGAGAAAGATTTTCACGGCCCGATTATTATTATTATCACATATTTTTTGTTTGTTTGGAAGTTTGAAGGTGTAACGACCACAACCAAGTTGTTTTCAACTGTTACACTTATTGGAAAGATTATTTTTTTTGTAGCATAGGGGGGATTTCCCTTGTTCCCGTAACCTGTAGATCTAAATTTGTGACAATGTTGACAAATCAATCCTTCGAGGTAGGTTTGTGATAAAACCAAAGACAGTGCCCATTTGAAAGTAATGGTGTCATCCCACTGTCAATGGTCACCAAATTTACAGTCCAATTGTCAAAGACTGCATCTACCACATAAGGACCTAGCCATCTGGTGCAAAGCTTACCCTTGAAATATTTAAACCTTGAGTCATATAAGAGAGCCCAATCTCCTTTCTAGAACTGCTTCTTCATAAATATGTCGTGCCACTTAGCTCTCTACTGCTGGATAATCTTTGTTTGCTACATAGCCACCAACCTTTTTTCCTCCAATTCATTGAGCTGGTTCAATCTCCGCCTTTGTGCTGTAGCCATATCCAAATTGACCTGCAACGTTTTCCTTAGTGTCTTAAATGGGGAATAAAGGGTTCTTTCCATACACAAGTTCATATGGGGAATCCTGTGGTGTTCCTCCATGTAGTCCTATATACCCATAACACTTCTAGAATTTTGTCAGCCCAATGTCTTTAATGACTGGCCACAGTATTAGTAAGTATCCCCTCAATGACTTTGTTAATGCTTTCTACTTGGCCATTTTTTTGTGGATGATAAGGCATTGTGATTCTGTGATGGATTTTATATTTCTCGAACAACTCACAAATCTTACAACCTCAACCTCGTTCAAGACTTGGCGGGCGGGCGCCCTTGCATGCCCTCCACCCACACTTCAACCGAACCTTCAACTCGTGCAAAGACTCCATGTAGCTTGCCCGGTGGGCGGGCGCATAGCGCTGCGCCTTTCTTGTGGCTCTACCCTTCCTTCGCACCTTTTCCTTGATTGTTTGATGCCAAGTTCAATGGTGAAATGCCATCCTCCCATCGCAAATATATACACTTCCTTCGCGTGGAGGTCGCGCCTTCGGCCGACCCTCCATCCTTCTCCAACCGCGCGCTTTATGCAAATATGGTGTCGTCTTCGTGTGGTCGGCCCGCCCATGGCGCATGATCGCCCACCAACATTGCCCACACTTGCATTCGCTCCTCGATTGGCTTAACACGACGAGCTCCCCCAACTCGCCATATAAACAAGGAATGCCAACCTTGCTCGCGCATAATGTATAATGCCTCATTCCTTGGTCGCTCCTTCGCATAACTTCGTGACTTGGCTACTTTGCATGGTGGGAGGGTAGGCCCGGTTGGTGAGCCAACCGCAAGGCATTACACTAATTGTCGCATGAGAACCCTGGTTCAAGTCATGGTAAAACAAGGTGATAGGTAATTAATCCCATTTATCAACCTATGCGTAAATGTAATCCATATACATCACATTGAAAGCACCGCTTGGATCATCCCACTCACTGAAGGTGAAGTCATAGTTCTAGTCTCATTTTACCTAAATCACTCTCTAAATATTTCAACCATTCTTTGACCAAGTCATGCAACACGGTTATGTATGGCCTTGGCCACATTGCGACCAATATCCCCCTTTGGATTTAATTTTGTGTTGTTCTTTATCTAAGCCATGCATTAGGCATTAATCCATCATTCCCATTCCAGTATAGCCCAAGCCACACTTGTACCTTTTTTTACTTTGTTTGGTCTCACAATACCCCATTTATTCGTTGTTTGATATTTAACATGTGCTCTCCGACCAAGTCCAATCTTGTCACCTAAATACATTAAAAAATTCCCCTCACAACGCAAGGGCTTAACAATTTATACAGATTAATTAATAAAATACTTTTGTATATATGTAGCTCAACCTAGCCATATATTCAAGTAAAGTTAAGAATTGGGCATGTATATTGTTATAGCCAATCACATCTCTGCTAATTATTTATGCTCCATCTCACATATAGATGCTTTATATATGTTTATGGCCATCATTGAAGAATGAGAATAATATAATTTCTATTAAGAAGCAAATATTTTTTCATACACTAAATGGCGATTTGATACATGCCATGTCATATATGCTCACGTATTCCTATATAATGAAAGACTGGTGGTTTTATTAATTTATTGTCTGTCCATTCACATATCATCTCAATAAATTGTTCCTACAAGCATCATTATATTTATTTTGTTCTGGTGAGTCTTGTCTTAGATACATGCATGCAATTCCCCACCCTCTTATTATATGTTTCTTTATGTGTGCATACAAGGACTATAATATCAATAAAAACAAGACTAAATTATATATATATAAATACAAATATATATGATAAATGAATAACCAATTATTTTAATTAAAATCAACCTGAGTTTTTTCAACAATGTCCAAGGGGAAATAGAAGGGCGTGACGCAAAAGAATTAATATCACATGGAGAGAAAGTAGAAATAAGAAGATTGAGTTTTATATTCATTTTGAAAGACTGGTGCTTTTATTAATTTATTGTGTATCCATTCACATATGATCTCAATAAATTGTTCCTACAAGCATCATTATATTTATTTTCCTTTATTATGTTGACACACCACGCAATTGTTCCGGTGACGATGAGGCTTGTCTTAGATACATGCATGCAATTACCTTCCCTCTTATTATATGTTTCCTTTATGTGTGCATACAAGGACTCTAACATCACTAAAAACAAGACTAAATAATATTTATTTATTTTTTTATGATAATATATATGATGAATGCACAATTAATTATTCTAATTAAAATCAACCTCAGTTTTTTCAACAATGTCCAAGGGGAAATAGAAGGGTGTGACGCAAGAGAATTAATATCACACGGAGAGAAAGCAGAATTTTTTATACATTTTGATGTAGATTCTGAGCAATTTAATCAGTTAACTAGTTAAGTAATCATTACCTTATATTTGAACTTTTTGGTTTTGTGTCTTTTTCTCTCACTAGTTACAAATATTTGATTCTTTGGCTCACTCTTTCCTCCACTGGATTTTTTTTTTTTTATCACCTCTACTCGTTGCAAATATCATGACATTTTCTTCTCTCAATCTTGAAGTAGCATTACTGCACTCCACTTGAAACAATCCTTCTTCCTACGTTGAAAAATTTGGATACCACACGGTTATCCCAAGATTTGTCTTTACTCAGATTTGGTTGATAATCCTTGATTTTCATGTGGGGAAATCCCACAAACTTTATGAATCAAGATTGTGGATTAACCTGGTTAGGTTGAGGTTGCACTGTATCAAAATCCACAACCTAACCCTTTTCTAATCACTTAAAGGATTCAAGCATGATGCTTTGAATTTACAACCTTTAGCTCTTAGGTTCTCGCCTCCTTTAGCTCTTGTGTCATGGGCTGTAACTAATTTCTTAGATTAAAGGAACCTAGGCCTTTTTCCCTGTCCATTGTTAACTCCATGTTATAAATAGAAACCTCTAAACCTAAAATTTAACCTCATATTGTTCTTGCCTTACCTCGATCAAGTCATTTGTGATCTAGATGGATCTGGATGTACCTCACTCAAACTACGCCTAAATATGCCAGATATGTGGGGTCCACCCCAGATTTCTCTGAGAGTTAGATTGTTATATATGGAAGATTCGTTTAAGACAAATTGCCCTTTAGGTGCAGATAGAATGATGTTGGTCCGAAGTTCCTTTTGAGGCCCAAATGTAATAACACAAGGATGTCATGAGGCCCAAATATAACTAATACTGGATATTTCTTACATCGCGAGGAATTATATTCGGGGGAGTCAAGCCAGATGTATCTCAGTTCTCTAGTATTTGGGTCTTCAAGGCCCAGATGTATCCATATTTCCTTAAAGCACAAATCATAAGCTTTAAAATGTGACCCTCTTCCCTTGATTCATGCATAGAAATAGGATATACACGAGTTGATATGGATGTATATTGGTATACGAGAGACTTGAAGAGAACCAAACTTGTGATGGGTCAAATGTGTTTGGAACTAGATCTACATGCGTATCTCGGATGTGGGTCCCATGCAAAATAAGTGTATATAATGTTTAATCTACCATAGGGTGTCGTTCTTTTCCCCTTGATTCCAAATATAAGTGAATATGGATACACAAAGCTATAAGTCGTGTACTCACTAGGAGCATGCACTGCTCGACTCACCTTGTTAGGTCACTAATGCATCTCTATATTAAATCATCCATTAACTATGATCATGTTTTTCTTTGAATGATTTTGATAT
This sequence comes from Pinus taeda, assembly GCA_000404065.3. Classification (NCBI taxonomy): domain Eukaryota; kingdom Viridiplantae; phylum Streptophyta; class Pinopsida; order Pinales; family Pinaceae; genus Pinus; species Pinus taeda. The sequence goes on from APFE031208341.1 coordinate 19,405, forward strand.
CACACTTTGTTTCAATCCTTTGGCCTTGCATCAGTCAAACTTCGCATCTGATTCCAATAATTCATCTCTTGGGATTTCACCCTCGCTCAGGATTCTCGTCCTTCTGTTTGCTCTATACTTTGTTAAGATTTTGAACTCGACCCAAAATAACAAACATTTCTCAAAGGTGTTGACACTCATAATGTATGAAAGAGTACTGCCTATCATAGTTTGTAAATTCAAATTTGAATTCGAATTCGAATTCAATTTGATACAAAAAAAATTGCTCGTAAAAATATATATCTTACAAATTATTATAAATAATAATAATTTTCTATCATACTTCCATATCAATCGCAAACTTACCATTGACTAACATATTTTAATATGGAATTCATTGTTTTAAAAAAATTACGGGGCAGGATGTTGCTTGTGTTGGGGATTTTTCAGGCAAAATCCCAAAAACACAGAATTCAAGCACACAGAGGCAATGCTCTGTTTCCTTTACTCCAGGATCTTTTTGTGCACATGGAAGCTTAAAAATTTTTACTGAAGAACAGAGTATTGCACCACCATAAAAGATTTTCTATTCATTAAAATAAATTCATTGATACATATTCATCCTCTTTCACTCAGAGGGATTCACCAAAACATTTCAACAAAATTACTCTGTCTCCTTTGAAATTTTACACCACTGTGTGAAAATTTCATTTACATTCATTGCTGTGTGAAAACAAAGATTACAAGAATAAAATGATCAACACACTGCTGTGTGAAAAACTACAAATTCACCAAAACTTACTGTTCCCTTTTTACTGCTATGTGAAACAATTCATGGTTTTTCTAATACAAGCTCCCCCCTGGTTTTCTTCATTCACCTCTTCACTTCTTCTCCTGCACTGCTGTGCGTTCTTTTTTTTCACTTACGAAATTGACCAACAACAATATATTTTTACTTGTTCAGTTCAAACAAACTTACGCCATTAAAAAGTAATAAAATTAAACTATATGTCATTGCCCACGGCTTTATTTAACTCAAGCCCATACATGCCGTAAAAGAAAATTAAAAATCCACCTACACGTATGACAAAACTTTAATAAAGGTATGGTCAAAATTCAACTTAACTTTACTCCATGCCAAGCTTTTATTTGATGCATGTTTGTGATGCCCGTCAACCGTTGATTTGCCCTCCTGGAATCGAACGGCTGAGGTGAATATCGTAAGGCATTTTTAACTGAACTTTACTCCACATAACATTTATTGCAGCCTCGTATGCAGCTTTGAACAATCAACGGTGGAGAACGCTAGATCACATCAGACGGCGGAGGAGAATATCATAAGCCACTTTTATGTTGAACTTTACGTCCCGATATGTCAGAGATGATGACGTATGGGGAGAGCGACGCGTCAACACTATATTGTATCGGGCTCTTGTGTATGAAAACTGCCTTCACGCAAAAGTGGTCCGATAAAGTTACCAGCGGTTTGTGGTTTTGCAACTGTGGTTTCGGGGGATGGTACAGCTGCGTGTTGCGTTGAAATTACATTTTCAACACTCCCCTTTAATTTCAACCGCTGGGCATTCGGTCATACCCAGACACTTCCTCAAAAATTCAAAGCTTTTCTGATCCAATGGCTTTGTCAAGATATCTGTAACCTGTTCTTGAGTCCTGCAATGTTCTAGGACAATTTCTCCATTGTTCACCAATTCTCTGATGTAGTGAAACCTTGTATCAATGTGTTTCGTTCTCTTATGAAACACTGAATTCTTTGACAATACAATAGCTGAGCCATTGTCACAAAAAATCACTGTCGCTTTTTCCTGCTCTTGGCCTAAGCTCCTCAACATCCTTCTCATCCAAACTGCTTGACATGCTGCTGCTGTAGCTGCCACATATTCAGCCTCTGCTGTAGACAATGCTACAATGGACTGCTTCTTAGAAGCCCATGAAATGGCCCCTGAACCCATATGAAAAACATAACCGGAAGTGCTTTTCCGATCATCAACACTTCCAGCGCAATCACTATCAGTGTATCCAACCAAATCTGAA
>APFE031208345.1:1241-14203 GCA_000404065.3 Pinus taeda
TTCATATAGATCGAGCTTTTGAAACAATAACCCAATATTTCAGAACTTAAGATATTCAACCCAAAAGCATACACAAGCAAAATGATCTCCTTTGCTTTATATAGGCAAGCTCTTCCTCAAATCATGGACCAATACCACGGGCCAAAACCATAACAAACCAATACCATCAACTCAATACTAGGGATCAACACGTCTGTCGAGATGCCATGGTCCAAAAACCATAGGTTCAAATTCCAAGGACCAACTACCATGGACCAAAGGTAAGTTTTCCCACATGAAATAAACTTTTCTCTGCATAAAATTCCGTGAACTTTTCTCCTGTGTACTTCTTAATTCTCATCATATTGAGAGCCATGCCATGGGTGTTGCCATCAAGTACAACATCTGTAACATATAACCATACTAGAAACATAATGCCAACAAAGTCTTTAGGTTGTAGCTCTAATTCACTAAAAAAATCTATTATATTAAACTAAAAGGGAGTATTTTCTGAATTAAATTGTCAATAAGAAGGCTCTCACACTTTTACTCAATCGTATTCAAGAAAGACATTTTAAGCAACATCTATACATGTGGAGTAAACATGATTAACTATTTTAGATAAAAATAAAATGAGAGAACCGTGCTATACCAGGTAGAAATAAATTCAAATAGAAAATTAATCTAGCTATAAAGAAATTGAAAGTACTCATGCATAGAATGATTCGTTCGTGAATTCATCATATTGCATTTCTCACACAAAAACAGAGTATTCAAAGGAATGAAAAGAAATTGAATTGCATTTGGTTAAAGACATGTCACTGTCATAGGGGACATCCACAGATTAGTCCATACTCTCCAATCAACACAATGCATACACACACAAAACCAGTTCTATTGCTTGTGAAGAGAATTTAACAAACTATCTCAAAATTACATCATCTCGCGTGCACCGAATAACAGTGAGACCATAGTTTTATAGCAAGTCTTTAACGTAACATCCATGAGTAGTTTAATCCTAGATATCTTTATTCTAACTAAATATATCACCAAATATTTGATTTTCTATTTTGAAAGAAAATCGATAAGGTTTTGATGAAACTCAAATTTTGTTCCGGCAATGATCTTGTGGTTGACTTTGGGGTTTGACCGTGATATCTTGCACTCATATTGATGAATTGGTTTAAGGGGATAGGAAGGGATAAATGCTGGGACAATTTCCTATCCATCTATATACTTCGTTTCTGACTTGGGGCTTCTCAACCTTGCAAACAATGGAGACAACTACAAAAATCTGGATTAGCTGCAGAAACGGACCAATTCTGTAGCCAGTTGCATTCTTTAACAAAACAATAGGGAATATAATCAAACATGAAGAATAAAACATATTATTACTTGCATTTATCAAAACTTGGTGAATGTGGCATCATTTAGGTGGCAAATGTAGGAAAAGAGAGGAAACGTAGGAAAGAAGGGGTGTCATGGTAAAACAATCTTTGGACTTTACAACATTTTTATAAAATGAAATACTTTTAACTATCAATTAATTATGCGATATTAGGTGATATTTAAATCATAGTACACACAGAGGGCACTAACACTCTAATCATCAAAATGATAAATCATTGCACCACATGCACACTGTCTTAGATCCCACTAAGGACATCCACTTCTAAAAGTACCCAAATATCACGTAGCTCTCTAATCAACAAAATAGTTAATAACTACACCAAGTGCAAATTCTCTTAACCCTTTCTAAGACATTTACAAGATTGGTAAGACAATAAAAGAACTAAAATTCCAATAACTCCTTACTCAGAACTAAGCTCCTTTCGTGTTAAGATATGCATAACGTATTTTACACAATAATATTTACAATTCATTTTTAACAAAATACATAACTAATTAATTAATTTTTTCTCCTACGAGAACCATAGTTGAAAAGGAATGCTCCTTTCAACCCATGGGAACAAGTTTCCACAACTCAATCGAGTCATTTCACATCTAGACAGTTCTTTGACAAAGACTATACAAGGTCTAGAATGGAATTCCACTGGCCAACCAGCTTAAGAATTCCAATGACCACATAGGGTCGAATATAATTTTCCACTTGAAAGCATCCTGCCTATTCCTCTGACAACATCCCATCTATGAGGAATTTTGGGCCTCCTCCAACAACCTCCAAATCAAAAAAGTTACCTCAGGATTTTTACCCTCTTCACCATCGTGGCCAACTCGTTTCCCTTACTGATATCATTTATCTCTAGGGAGAGGAAATCTGGGCAAGCAAGTTCCATTAATGACTTCAGGCAGGCAATGACCATTAACCCAAGGCCTTCTACTCTTTCACTACCATCTGGCATGTTAAATTTATCTCTTTAACACTCTTTCCCACAACAATTTACATAATGAACGACATCAACATTATCATTAACAAAATAAACATGCATTTACACTTAACCCTCAATGTGGGTGCACAACATCTAGATTTATAGTAAACTTAACTAACATACATGTTTTATGCATTCTGATTTTCTAAATAACACAACCATGCATATCATATAACATTATACTTTCTCATTTACAGTTGCAATGTGATTTTACCTTGACAGGTTTTTTTAAGGCCATTAATCTGCCACTACTTAATCCCATCAACAACATTAGTCATAAATATGTGTAATTTAACAACTATTCACTTTCTAAATCATTTCCAATTTCCACAGTGTATTGCCATTAACAGACCGATACATGAAGTAACTACAATAATCATTTTTTTATGAATTGTAATAAGATTAAATCAAATCCAATTCATTAATGTAAGTTTTATTAGTTATTCATGAAAAATTAACCAATCACAACTACCAACCATTTTAATGCAGCCATGACAAAACTTAATCAACAATTAATTATTACAATCAAGTCTCAATACTTGATTCATTGTTTATTTTCAATATCTAAAGGGATTCTTCCAATGTCCTTTTAAAACACTCTATTGTCTTATTCAAGGATGTTCCCCATATTTACATTCATGCATTCACTCATTAAAAGTAGTGCATTCTAACTTTCATGTTCATTAAATGTATCATTAATATTTCCATATTTGCAAAAGTTGGTAGTTAATTGTCACGTTCCTTAGTGAGTTTTCAAGATTGTTCATAAATGTGAAGGTTTTCTTGTATTTTATCCTCATTAGGATTCAAATGTCATGAACATAGTTTTGCAGCAAACTTTACTAGTTACTACTCCTTGTAGTTATAAACATGAATCACACATATCATGTCAAAAGTAGTCTATTGCATATATCAATATGTAGGTTGTTAGGCTCGTACATAAGTTGATGCTCACTAGTAGCATACCTCAATTTCCTTTCTGATTAAAAATTCCCAAAGGTATCAATGTCGCAATCTTTAGCTCTGATACCACATGTAACATATCCTGATAACCTCACATGAAAATGCAAAGAGTTAGAATTTTTTACACAAATTACCCACAAGTAATTATCCAATTCACTATTCCACATTCCTTCATAACCAATAGATAGAATATTCATTAGCACATAAAGTAACTTTCAATAGAAGACAATAAGTTGCATAACCCTTAACAACCACTGTTGTAGTACTATTGTAGTATATTAATATAAATTTTCTTATGAAACTTACATCCATTTCATGATTCCCTTAACTAAATTAATTAATCACATACTTGAAATTATTATTATCAGATCAGATAAGGAGTCGACATCATCAAAGTGACATAATAATCAATCACATAATTGAACACCGATATAACTTGGAAACCTTGTAGGGTGAAAACCAACAAACGTTTAATTTTATTATTAAATGCTCGTGAGGGTGTTCCCACCTAACTCAATGGTTTATAATGGAGTCCATCCCTTATCCATTGTTATAACATATTACAATTAAATATCAATTAAAATACAACATACCTAGCTAAAAGCTATTACAATTATCTTGAAACCATTTACCCACAATGACCACTCTTTATATTCTTGTGGCATGATCGTCCCATCAGTGGACCATCCTACACCTCGTACTCATCAGCATGGACCATTATTTCTTATCTGTCACAATGTTAAACATAATTGTCTTTTGCACAAATCACCATCCTTTCCTGTCATTGATGTCGTCAACAACCTTTGTAACATGATTAGATAAGTATTAATCAATCAATAATTATTTGAAAGCAATCTTTTAACATCTATTCATGTGCATACATGAGATGTATTTATAATATGAGAACATGCTTATTCTTACAAGATTATGCATGTATAAACAAATAAGTATCAAGCATATAAAAATAATTACCCCATTACTATGACCATTCTCACATCAACATGCATTCATATTTAAAGGAAACCACTGTAACCATCCATTTCACATAAAGGATACTAGAAACTTATCTTTGTTTTTCATGCGAGTAATTAGATAGAAATGTATTCAAAGAGAGCTAACCCCTTAGCTTCTTCTTTGTGCATGTAACTAAGTAATCTTCCCCATACAATAGATGTTCTCTTTTAAGGGGAAGTTAACATGATAGACACTATTATCATGCATGAAAATGTAAGTCCCTTTTCGAAAAACATATTTTGCAAGATAAAGCTAATTACAAAATCTATTATATGCACAAAGACATACTTTGTTCTAAGCAAGAACTAATGTGTTAGTCATTATTTCTTGCATTCAGATATGTGTATTTTACAAAGGAAAGCTACTACATTTATTCCAAGTACCTTCTTGTTCTACTTTCCATAATACTTACTCTTTTCTGCACAGAAATCCATATTATCTTTAAAAGATCTAACACAATAGTTCTAAAAATCCATGTTTCTCTTTCAATATCTAACACGATAGTTATATATTCGTACATGTATTCAACTATGGTAATCAACTATTTTTCTATGCTTCTGCATATGTGCATATGTGTTCTTCTCACATAGTTATTTTCTAGAACCCAATATACTTTCTCTATCATTTATGCACAAAGATATTATGCATTTGTTGCCAAGAAAGTATCATAACAAAGTCCGCATGCAGTTGTTTTGGGCATAAAAATGAAGATAATAATAATGGTAACCTTTTATGCATTAAACCATGTAATTAAATCAAACTATCCAATATGAAACACACAAATCATTTACTTTTTTACTCACCAAAACATGTAATTTTTGCAAATCTTGCAAATAAATTAACACCATCATTCAACCTATCTTTTTTTGCATCCTTACGCAATGTTATATAATGACAAGAAAACTTAACTTTTAATGCTACAAATATATATAATAACAGTATTTATCTATATGTAATAATATATTTTTTTTTACTAAGAAAAATATATAATGACAACCTTCCTGTGGATGCATTAATATATTTTCTTTACCAAGAAAAATATATATAATCACAATCTTTATCTATATGCAGTAATATATTTACTTTACCAAGAATCGCATTCTTTATCTACATGCAGTAATATATTTTCCTTAGCAAGAACTAAATATACAATTACAATATTTATCTACATGCAATAATATATTTTATTTACCAAGAAAAATATATATAATCACAATCTTTATTCACATGCAGTATTATATTTTCTTTACCAAAAAAATATATATATAATAACAATCTTTATCTACAAATAGTGTTATATTTTCATTACTAAGAAAACTAATATGAATGTTTGCATCAAATTTAATCAGTTATTTCCTTTTCAAGAAAAAAATGTTTAATTTACCTTCAAACCAATAAAAATTACAAAAATTAAATTAGTAACTTAATCATTTCATATTTTCATCATTCCAAGACCTATGAATGTTTGCATCAAATTTAATCAGTTATTTCCTTTTCAAGAAAAAAATGTTTAATTTACCTTCAAACCAATAAAAATTACAAAAATTAAATTAGTAACTTAATCATTTCATATTTTCATCATTCCAAGACCTTATAAAGATATTTTCAAGAATTAAATTAAATCACATACCTCTTGTACCCAATGACATCTCTCTCGCAACTGCGTTAGACCTTTTTTTTGTTTCCATTGCCATAGAGGGTTATTGGTCCATCTAGTGGATACATGAGATGCTCCATCTGAGCCAATGACACCAGAAAATAGCTAGCACAATAATTATTAGTGTCATAACCCTTTTATCAGAGAAAAACACGCTGCGCAAATGGATATTGTGGCCCATTCTGTCTCAGTCCATCCCGAACTCAGAAGGAAGAAATATCTTTACATTTCCTGCCTCCTTAATGGCTACACTCTCTGCACCTTATACATATAATATATATGTTCTTTCTATAAGAGTGAACAATCACTTTCAACAAAAAAAAAAAATTAAAAAAAAAAAAAAAATCCTTTCATGATTTCCCTAAAGTGAATTTTATAGAAAGAGCCATTGCGTAAAATTTACAAACCCTTTCTCTTTGCCAAATAGGATGTTATAATAGCTTCCATTAAAAATATAAATTCTTATTTTTATTAATGCCAAATGGTTCCCTATTTTTATGCATTTCCAAGACATAAATCCATTTATATTTTAAACAATTCTTGATGGAAATGGTTTCATTAATAACAAGGGAGCCACTGCCGTGGCGGTAGTCCCTGTCGGGGTCTACCACAACAACACAATACAAAGGCTTTGGTTTGAGCCAATTCTATGCAATAATAATGATTTTATTTTTATTCTATACAATAATAATGATTTTCAAAACCCTCTCATTTTTCGAGAGCAAAGACAGAATTGAGTAAATGGCCATGGACATATTAGTGCAGGGTGAACCCTAATTCATTCCTGGCAGCTGAAGAAATCTTTGACTACGTCAGGCATAATAGATTTGACTGGGCAAGAAAAAGCCATGAAAAAAACAGTGGAGGTGCACAGGAAAATCAATTCTATTTGCAGGTAGAAGCATCGCCATGGTGAAACCAACCAGGCAACAAAAACTACATGTAGCATGTAATGCAAACAAGCAGCTAAGCAAAAGTTTTAGAAAGCTGTAATTACATGCACGTTTACAAGTTTTCTTATTTATTATATTTCTTATTTTAGTTTTTATTAATATTTTTATTTTTTCCAAATTTTGCAGTGGTTCCATGATTATTCAAAAAACAGGACAAATACACCGCATAGGGGTATCAATCAAATTCCAATCCCAACAGTTTCTGCACAGGATTTTCAAGAAACCTTCATGTACTAGACAAATAGATTCCAAAAATTTAGGTGGCTACAGTAAATTTAGGGTGGTCACACAGAGAAATATATTGGATTCACCTATTTGTATCACAGCTTTTAAGTTCTCGTTGTCCAGGAAAAGGAAAATTGATTTACCTTGTCGTTGCTTGCTTTCAGGGTATGAGAGATACCTCAGCTACTTTCAAGGTCCCATTCCAACTTGAATTTCCTGCGTGTATGCCAAAGTTACAGTCTTGGAAATGAAACAAACCACATCTTTTGAGTTCAATGGAAAACTTGAAATGGAAATAAATGTTTCAATTAATTGAAAAGAGATTTGGATCGACATACCACTATGACTTTTCTGAGCTTATCTCTGAACACAGCTCTGAAACTTCATATAATTTGCTTTTGCATACGCCTGAAATAATGTTTTTCCCTTGAGCAGAGGTAGGGTGCCGTACCCTGACTGTTTCTCCTTCGGGCCTTGACCATTTCTCCTTCGAGCCTTATCGACAGTGTCCATGAAAAATGGTGCGTGAAAAACCATGGTGAACATATGGTGAACGATGGAAGATGCACTCTGCTCCTCAAACTAGCTGGTAGACACTCTCTGCTCTGCTCCTCTACTCGTCTGCTCTACTCCTCTGATCTTAATTCAATGAACTTCATTCAATGAACTTCGCTATTGTTCATCATATTTCAAAATCCATTTATTAAGTTCGAATTTCACACACTTCACATTAGAAAATATTCATTATTCATCCAAGTTATTCCCATACTTGTACAATAATACAATGAAAACTATCAGTATCTCTAAATTCACCTTCTCTACAAGGAATTTGTATACATATGTCTCTCCAGGGTTTATGGCACACTGTGTAATGCCCGCAGTTCCATCTGCCCACAGAGTCCCGATCTGCCATCATTAAAACCCAACCAAATCCTATATAATTATAGCCCACACAATCCATGATCAAAATTAGTGTTCATGCAGAATTCATATTTGTCCACAAATCAAAAAATAAGACCTGATGGATGCCATACCAGTGTATGACAACACCTTCAGTGGGCATCAGATTCTCCACTTCCACGACGATTGTATCGCCAGCTCTGGCACAAACAGTGGGTCCTGGAAATTGCCCATTGATTGCAATAACCATTCTCTCCACACAATCCGGTGACCAGAACTCATATTTTATCTGCCATTTGTAGTGCTTCTCCATTGTGCTCTTGCTTTGTGTCGCGCATGCTTGCATCTCCGCCACCACCATCACCACCAGCAGACGCAAGAATCTACTTTCTTTGCACCCCATACTCACTGTGAAAAAGCAGATACTTGCACTTTTCTGCACAGTGTAGCCAAGTTTAGTATATTATAAGGCTGCTTTCTGGCAATTATATTCTAACATATTCAATGAAATTTTTTAGATGCTGAGAAATTATGGGTTTGATAAGAAGCCGAGGGCTCGCACCAGGAATAGATGGCCTTTTTTTATTGAATATGCAATTCTGGGCTTAATGGGGATTTGTATTTCTCTCTACCTGAACAGACAAACTGATTTAAAGAGAAAAAACTGTCAACATGGGGAGCTACTTCATAGACTGGAAATGAAATATACAAAAACATTTTCTGTGCAAAGAAAAATAATGGACTATTTGAGAATATGTATACCTCGCTGATGTGAATGCAATATACTGAAACGCTGGAGTGCTTTTGGAATAAAAATGCATCAATCAATTACCATGATGTGGTTGATGAACGCGCTTCTGTCCGAGCCCGAACAATACCACTCCTCATGTGTGAAGCGTGAGATTAAATAAGAAGCTTCAGAGATGAGGTGAGTGCAGGTCCATTTTTCTGAAACGAAGCGGAACGGCAATGTTCTTCTCACTTTTTGGTGTGACAGGCGAGTTGTGGTGGTTAAATGAGTCAACCCAGGAAATCATATTATAGAAACCATTTCAAATTAGGACTCCTGAACCATTTCAACTACGACTCCTATTTTCAACGTTTTAACTAGTGGGTGGGTACGTCGAACTCCCTGTCACAGACCACAACTGTAAATACTAAACTGGCATTCAGGTATAAATTGTCGTTGGTTCCGGCTACTTGAAACTCTAATTCCTCCATTTACACAGTACACCACAGTATAATCTATTGCACAGGTAGCAATAGAATCAAGCTCATCAAAAAACAAGATGCAAGGCGCTGACTGTCGGGCTTTGTCGAAAATCTCTCGAACATTAGCCTCACTTTCTCCAAACCACATAGTTAATAATTCTGGTCCTTTTACACTGATAAAATTGGCCTGGCACTCATTCGCAATAGCTTTTGCAAGCAGCGTCTTACCACAACCTGGTGGCTCGTAAAAGAGCACTCCTTTGGAAGGAGACATGCCAAACTTTTCAAATTTCTCAGGGTGCTCCACTGGATATTGAACAGTCTACAGACCAACATTAACGTACATCTTAGTTAGTGATGTTCAGGATTCGCACATAGTTGACATCATTCAAAGAATCAAAAATAGAAATGTAGTAATCCTGAGGTCCACTGCTTTACCTCTTGAAGCTCCCTCTTGACATTTTCCAAACCACCAATATCTTCCCAAGAAACATTGGGCACTTCAACAACCTATCGTACAAATACAAATATTATTAATACACTATTGCTTATAAATAAACAAATAGAAGAGATGAATTGTTCGCACCTGAGTGTTTATATAACCCCTCTTGACTGATACTTATAGAAAAGGATATTGCTAGAAGAAATTTGACACAACTCACAGTTTCACGCAAGGCAGATGGGTTACTGGTGCCCAACGCAGTCTGGAAGGGCTCATCTGTAACAGCCATAGAATTGAGGATTTCAGCATCGATGGTCTCATCTTCCAAGTCTATAACATCCATTTCTTCCCTGATGCACTGTAGCACAGCCTCGGTGCAAAGAGATGCAAGATCAGCTCCAACATATCCATGTGTGTCCTTCGCAATTCGTTCAAGATCAACCTGCACCAAAAATCAAAAACATAATATATAAAGTCAGAGTATAAAAAATAGCGTTGAAATATGTGAAAATAGAAAATTCCAACGCGGCTAAGTTCATACATCGTCTGAAAGCTTCATATTCTTTGTATGTATACGAAGGACTTCCAGCTGCCCCAATTCATCAGGAACCCCAATATCAATTTCCCTATCAAACCTTCCAAACCTTCTAAGAGCTGGGTCAATACTATTTGGCCGGTTAGTTGCTCCTATCACAATAACATGGGCTCGAGCTTTTAGCCCATGCATCAGTGTCAGAAGTTGAGAAACAATTCGCCTCTCAACCTCACCATGTGTCTTTTCTCTTTTGGGTTCTATTGAATAATTTTCATCAATAAAAATAATGGATGGGGCATTCTTCTCTGCCTCCTCAAAGTCTTTCCTCAGATTGCTTTCACTTTCTCCAGCCAACTTCGACATAATTTTGGGCCCATTAATTAAGAAAAAGAAAGCACCAGTTTCATTGGCTACTGCCCTAGCAATTAAGGTTTTCCCTGAACCAGGTGGTCCAAAGAGAAAAATTCCCTTTGGTGGTTTAACGCCAATTGATTTAAAAAGTTGTGAGTGCCTCAGTGGAAGCTCAACCAATTCATGAATCTGGGCCCTTTGCCTCCTTACACCGCCAACATCGTCATAACCAACTTCATCCAATCTATCTTCATCCTCCCGCTTCACAGGCTCTCCCTCACAAAAGATCTCAGTATCAGGAGAAACAACACAATATTCCCCAGGGTCCATCTCTATTACTTTGAACTCTACACTGCGCATTCCACCTCTAACAAGGAAAAGGTCTCCTTTCCTTACTGGGCGATAGGCCTCCATGAAATAGGCTACAAAGAAAATATCAGAACTTTAGAAACCATATTTACCTGATCTTATAACCCGCATTGTAGAAAGAGAAGAAGAAAGCAAATAAATTGCACAAAACATATCATCCTAAACTTTTAACGCACAATGTTAGAAAGATAACCCATAACGAAAATTACAGGGAGCTATTCAAAATGTAAAACACACAAAGCAAATCTTTCTAACCTAAGTTTCTTTAAGCTTATGAAAATCAAATTACCTTTAGAGATCTATTTGTTGTACATATAAGACAATTTACCCCAAGATACTCGCATGTATGAACAGCCTCATAACCAGATGGTAAATTCATGCATTGGTGCAAACTTAATGCACTGACCTACATTTTCTAAAGGTGAGAAATACATTAAGAAATGAAAACATTGGAAAGGCAGAATTCAGAAGAAAAAATAAAAAATACCAGAATATCCATCACTTTAAGAAGAGAAATATGAAAACAGAATGAGTCGGGAAAAAAAATGAGACTCACGCTTTAAATATGCATCGAACAGATTGCCAGTAACACCCTCGATGGTATCATCAATAGGCAGGATATGCACACGCTTGTCGTACTTTACATCGGGGAACTAATGAACCGAAACAACATCGCCGAGTCGAACTCTCAGATTCGAACGCACAACCTTGTTCATTCTAATCCTGAGCTCTTTGCACGTCTCATCAGCGAGAGCGATACAAATCGTATCCTTTCTCTTCTTGCCCTAAAACACAAAATTCGAAACCCCAGGTGCCCCGGGCAAATTAGAAGAAAATATCACGAATAGATCAAAGATCGAATCCCACAGAGCCAAGAAAAGAGGGCAATTTTACCATTATCAATATCAAAGCATACCTTGATAAGAATAGTATCTCCGCGGAAGCGCTGTAATTTTTCCATGGTGTCCGGATGCAGACAGACCACAGAGTTATCATCGTTGATAGCCTCATCGACAACAAGGCGATTGGGAGCCTTCTTTCGCTCCAAAATAGCAGTGCTGAAATCCCTTTTGACTCCTTTGTTGTAATCAGAACCCACTGAAATTTAGCTCAACAGCATACAACACATGAACTACCACTTCAAAAAAGACCTGATAAACCAAACCCTCTGAAAATGAAAAGCAAGGAGACTTACGGTTCTGAAGATTCTCCCTTGTGCGCCATTGTTGCACAGGTGTAATTGATTCGATGGATGTCTAATCTGCAAACAAATTCGTGAGTGAAAATATAACAGTATGAATTGCATGTCCCATGATTTCTTCCCAGTATAATTTCCATATACCGGCGTGGCCGGTGGTTATTGAATGATTATTGAGTGGCCATTAACATCTGGCACTTGCAGCATGCAGTACACTGCATGTAGGACACGGAGAACAGGCACATCGGACCAAGAACAACTTTGGATAAAATGAACTTTGGATAAAATGAGGGCACAAAAAATCAATGTTGTGTTAACTTTGGATATAAAATGAAGTGCAAGATAATTTTTTTTTGGATATAAACAAATTTTGTAATTAAAATGCAGGGTAAACTTTGTATATAAAAATTTTACCACAATATTTTCGTATCGGAGCACGTGAAGGCCGCAATAAGAGGTAGAATATTTTTGAAACAAAAACTTTGGTTAAAATTTTAGTGAATGACATTGTCAGCCATAAACTTTGGTTAAAATTGTTTCAACACTCAAAATTTATGGTCAACCGAAGAACTAATACCCTGGTCAACGCGTGATCCAACGCTAATAGTCCCAGGCAGGGACTAATAAAATAATGGTATTAATTTTATGAATACCGTGAATAATTCCCTCGTTGTAATGATGTTACAATAAATTAAAAATAAAAATTAATTTTCAAGATAAATATATTTGTTTTTAGTTATTTCCAAATTTAAATTTCATTAAAAATATTTTAAT
>APFE031208347.1:0-14168 GCA_000404065.3 Pinus taeda
CAGTCAACATTCCCTTGAAGTCAGAAAGCTAGCCAAAAATCATCAACTAAGGTTGAATCTAAAGGAGAGAGCCCTCTCCGATTGCAGGTGGGCTAGAACCTGCAATCAGAATATTGGTTTGTGGTTACCTCGGCCGTATCCCTAATAGGAGCATAGGGACAACCTGAGTGATAACATAATGTAAAGGAGGTTGCCCCCTCGAAGAGGCTGAATTCTAAGGTGTTGATCTATCTTTTCTATCTTTTCTTGAGCTGGTTTCATAACAATTTGTGGTCAAAGTATTGTTTAAACTAGGCTTTTCACTTCATATATGGATTCATCACCATCACAAACCTATGGGACACTTCCATTGTGGTCAAATTTGTGATTTCAATGAATCCTTGCACCCATTCTAGACAAATTATGTTGGAAAAAAAAATTAAAAAGAAAAAGAAAAACAAATAAAAACAATTAGTAATAAACATGAAATACATCTACAAATAAAATAAAACTTAAATATTTCATTAACGATTTTATATATTATCACAAAGAAGGAATGATAAGTTTCACTTAAAATCTAATTAAAAATTACAATGGGAAAAAAAATTCTAATATACACATTATGTTAGGAAACATGATAAGACTTCAATTTCACTTTCTTACATTTATTATGCTCGGAAACATGATATGATAAGTCTATAGAGGTGACTTTTTTCTCTAGAAAAGCAATGGAAAATAACTCATGATTTTGGTAAAATTTTGCTAATTGTTTTGGAAATAGAGCTACAAATGTGAAGGCTCAAAATATTTTTGGCAGGGAGTGTTTTTGATGATTTTGCTTTTCTACAATTAAAAAACTATTATAAAATTCTCATATATATATATATATTATATAATATATATATATATAATTATATATAATATTATATATATATATATATCATATATCTATAAATATATAATATATATATATAGATATATATATCTATATATATAATATATATATATATCTATATAATTATATATATATATATATATATATATATGAAAATTTGTGGGATGTTTACCCAAGAAACTTAAATAATAATTAAATAACCATCTTTATGGGAAATTTGTAATCCCCTTCCAAAAAGTCAAACTTAAAAACACATTAGTGGCACTCCTTATGGGAAATTAATAGGTGTTATGTTAAATAGGAATCCACTTGTCCACATTAATTTTTTGGAGTCGTATGGCAGAGTATGGTGGAGGAGGAATTGCAAGGAGGGCCAAAAGTGGCAAAAAAAAATTAAAAAAATCTTGTAGACGGAGTGTTTGAATTGTGTTTTTTATGGTGGAAATGGATTAAGCACCATCAAAAGCTTCTATGACACTTAAAAGTTTGAAGTTTAACAACTATAACTTGGATTTACAAAAATTCTCTAAATATGACCGGAATTTCCATAACTTTTCGTCAATTTAATTTTTTTTTTAAAGCGATTAATGACACTCCTTATGGGAAATTAATAGATAGTTATGTTAAATAGGAATCCACTTGTCCACATTAATTATTATTTTTAGCATAGGAAAATGCGGGCATAAGAAGTGTATCTTCTAAGTTTTGTCTCTTCTGCAATTTTTATGAACTCCCCCAAGCCATTTCCAATGTCTTTAAGTGAGTCTTCATCCCAATACTCTAGAGGAAGGGAGTGTAGATGTATCCATACTGGTGTCCTGCTTAGATCCTCTTTGTCCAGGTTGAATCTTTCAATCCAGTCTCTCAGGTACAGACCAACAACATTGAAGAAATAAGGTCCACCATCGATGACCCTATTCCGGTCTTCTATACAGTTAAAGACCACCATGAAGAAACCTTTTGGTCCTAGCTGTAGGGTGATGTGCCCTATTGGTTTCGATTTGGCTGTAATCCATCCCTGTAGGGCTTTCTTCGTGGGCCAGAAGCCAATAAATTTCCCGATTAAAGCATGATCCTTCATGAACTGGATTTCGGTGTTGATCCTTTGCTTGGTAATTCAGTATTTGGTCTTTCTACTGCATCAAGTTTGTAGGTTATTAAGGTTGCTTTAAGAACATCATTGTTTCCTGCATTATCTATCTGTGTATTCTGCTTTTTTTTGTTGCTTCCTGTGGCATTTTTCTGTTTGTCGTGGTTGATCTAATTTTCCTGCTTTGTCCTAATGGTAGTCTAATCCAATGCAGATGTCCTTTCATTTCCATTCTGAGTCTGAGGTTCTCTATGATCATTGGGGGGAGGCTCTGAGTCCCCCCCGGAAGGTAATCCATAACAAGTGTGCTATTTGTTGTTGTATGTTATTACAAGTCGTGCAAAAAACCTGTTGCAGTTGCGTTGAGGTATGAGCAGGTCTGCCGTTGCAGGGCTTGAAAAAATGCCAATCCGCCATAGTTCACTGCTCTTCCTCGTCCACATTAATTTTTTGGAGTCGTATGGCAGAAGAATTGTAGGTAGGGCCAAAAATGGAAAAAACAAATTAAAAAAATCTTGTAGAGGGAGTGTTTGAATTGTGTATTTTATGGTGGAAATGGATTAAGCACCATCAAAAACTTCTAGGACATGTAAAATTTTGAAGTTTAACAACTATAACTTGGATTTACAAAAATCCTTGCCCAATTTTATCTAAATATGACCGAAATTTCCGTAGCTTTCCTTACAATTCCTCTAGCTAATTTCCTTTTTTTTTAAATCCCTTAATGACACTCCTTATGGGAAATTAATAGATAGTTATGTTAAATAGGAATCCACTTGTCCACATTAATTATTTTTTTTAGCATAGGAAAATCTAGGCATTAACCCTAAAGGGTGTAGAGGTATATATTAATTATTTATAATTAAATAAATTTATTTTATTAAAAATTTAAGGTTTGGTTTAACTATAATATGTTTTTGATTTTTTGGCCAAAATTTTGCTACACAAATTTTTAGAGGGATGTGATATTTGTTGTTCAAAATATTTTTTTCAACATAGTTGAGGCACTAGAATCCAATAAATTACATAACCCAAACTTATGAATTTGGGAAAATTTCAACAGATCACTTCAAAATTTTAGGCAAAATTGGCACTAAGATATGCCAAAAAAACAACCAAATTTTTGGTTGCTTCTAAAAAGAGTGGTTATAGCAAGGCTCTACATAATATTGAGTTCCCAAGGAGTTCTTTATGGTATTGAATCAATTTCCACACACATATACTTATATATAGAACACTACCAGAGTTGTTTGGGAGAAAGAAAAGAAAAAAGAGTTTGATTTATTGTGGCCAAATTTGTTGCCTCTAGAGAGCCCCAAATCTAACTAATACATTAATAACCATCCTTATGGAAAATTAGCATAACTATGGAAAATTAACTTATATTTATGCATAAGAGAAATCCACTTCTCTACATTTATTAGATTATTTAAATAGATTTATTTTATTAAAAATTTAAGATATAGTTTAACTATAATATGTTATGATTTTTTTTCCAAAATGCCATTTGGGAAGGTTGTGATTTTTGTTGTTTAAAATGTTTTTGCCAAAATGTTGGGTCGCTAGGATTGAGAAAATTACATAACCCAAGTATATGAATTTGGGCGAATTTGGGCTAATTTCACTACAAAATTTTAGGCAAAATTAGCACTAAAATATGCCAAAAAATACAACAAAAACTTAGGAGTCCCACTATAGCTAACATGAAATGTCTCTTCAAATAAAATGAAAAACTTAATTGATACATCAATAACTATATGTATTATTTAGAAATTCCCTAATGTTAAGAAACAATGTCATATGAGATTTATTAATCATATTACATGAGATGCAATATTTATATGGAATAGTTTTGGGAGAAAAACACAAAATATCTATTTATAATAAGTTGCACAAAACAACTTATTCTTACAAATATTCATAACCACAAACTTACTCTTCAAAATCCCTCTAGACACTAATCTACTAGAGAAACCAATTCCCACCACTAAGCACTAACTTAATAAGAGATAACACCAATCTCTATTTCTTTTTGTGACACCAACATGCATACAATTTAAAAAAAAAAAATTCTCATCTCTATCATTATATCAGCATATAGCTTCATTACATTTTAGCTCCTCAAATGACATTCATTTTTAAAATTTTCCACTATATCACAATTTCCTTTCAATAATTTCTCTTTTTTGCATTACCATAACCCTTAATGAAGAGATGTGGTGATTTGGATAAAACAAAGAAAAATATATAATTCCCTTTTAATCTCTTTTGCAAGTACCATACCTCAATAACATTGTAAAATTCTATTGTATTCCAAATTATTCATCTTTATCACATAAATTCATTTTTTTAATTAAAAACTTAATAAAAATTGTATTTATACTAATAAAAAGTGAAAGAGAAGTCTAAATAGGTGATTTTTTCTCTACCAAAACATTCAGAAATCATGGATGATTTTTGTAAAATAGGGCTTAAATTTTCGGAAATAGAGGGTACAAATGTCAAGGTTCAAAATATTTTTGGGTGGAAGAGTTTTTCATAGTGCTTTTTCACAAGTAAAAAAACAATGTAGTGTTTAGGTGCAAGAGTTCTTTTATAGGGCTTTTCGACAACTAAAAAAATAAAGTAGTGTTTAAGTGAGATTTTTGAAGTTTCAATGTATTTGTGGTTAGAATTAGGCAAAACAATTGGTGGTCAAAATGTTGTTTAAGCTAGTTTTTCAATGCATATACCCATTCAAAACCCTAAAAAACTGGTGGTCTACTGTCAAAATTGTAATTCCCCAAAATAAAACTGAAACTTTTAAAAAATTTGCATTAAAAACTAGCGGTAAAAAACTATTAAAACATCCCCACATTACTATTGCTTCAAAAAAATATTTTATTAAAAATGTAAGATATAGTCTGATTATAATATGTTTTTTTTGGGCCAAAAGGTAACAGTGTAATCAACAAAACCTGGTAATATATCCATATTCAAATAATATTAAAATACATGTTACAACATTTTTTATAACATAACTTTTATTTAAAGAATAATGTCATACTTGACTTTTATTTAAAAAGTAATGTCATACTTATTCACTAATCTCTCAAAACTTCGATGTCTTTATAATCGCAGTTGCTTTCATTGTCACTATGATGGTTGATGATTGAACATTGATCGAAATGGAGAGTGTGAGGGATAGGTGCCCAAGCTTCCCATTCTTTCCACACGAACTATAAGAGGAGATATTGTCGTTGATGCCATTTGAATATGTCTCTACATGTCGCAGAGTGTGTAGCCAATGGAATGTGATATTTTCATCCTCCAAATTCATAATGACTAAATGGGCCAAATCACCTCCCAATAGGAACCCTTTTCTGGTCCTCATCCCTTCGCAAGTTCGGAATCATTATGTGGCTTACTGCTTTTACACACACATGGAAGAAGTGCACCTCATCCCTTTTCTTCTTGGAGGATGGTCTAGAGGATTTCGCAATCCATGGTATAACATGCAAGGGATCGGCGAAAGGCCTCTTCTTGGTGGCCATGACTAAGTTCGAGTCGAGATCCTCGAAATCCAAGTCAGGTGACCCGAAAGAAGGGCTCATATTTGTTGTGTGTAGTCCTCGATGACTTTTCCCCACAATTAAGGGCACTGAGTTTGCTACCCCATTTGCAAAACCTTAGCAAGTATTGTGCCTCATCAACCATTCAAGTAGAGATCCCTTCACTCTTTTTGAATTTAAGTATTAGGGTTCTACTTAGTGCATTATATTAGGTATCATTTTGAGATTCAATTGTGTTAAGTAAGTCATTCTCATATGACCATTTCCATGAGATAAGTCCAACCCAATGATTTCTCATGATTTTTGAATAGTTCCCTTAGCACTCATTGCATCGGTTGATTCTCGGGTGAAGAAGTGGGATTGAAACTGGTGAAATGAATCACATAGCGTTAATCATCACTTCCGGGGCTTGCACCCAGTATCCAGGACTTTCCGGGAGGTCACCCACCTTAGATAGGAAAGTCACCCATCCTAGATCGGAAGGTCACCCATCCTAGATCACCTTTGGCTCAAGTACACTTAACTGTGGAGTTTTGCCCACAATCAAGCCCACTTGGCTTGCTACCCCATTTGAAAAACCTTAACAAGTATTGTGCCTCATGAACCATTCAAGTAGATATCAATTCACTCTTTTTGAATTTAAGTATTAGGGGTCTACGGAGTGCATTATATTAGATAATATTTTGGAATTCAACTGCGTTAAGTAAGTCATTGACATATGACCATTTCCATGTGAGCTAGACGTAACTCACTAATTTCTCATGATTTTTGAATAGTTCAATTAGCACTCATTGCATCGGGTGTGAAGAAGTCGGTTTGAAACTAGTGAAATGAATCACATAGCATCTATCATGACTTAGCAATAATTGACCATTTCCATGAAAATTAGTCGTAACTAACTAATTTATCATGATTTTTCAATAGTTCACTTACGACTCATTGCATCAGGTGATGCACACAGTCGTGAAGAAGTGGCATTAAAACTAGTGAAATGAAACACATAGCGTCAATCATCACTTCGAGGGCTTGCACCTGGTAACGAGGACTTCCCACGAGGTCACCCATCCTAGATCACCTATTGGTCAAGCGCGCTTAAGTGTGGAGTTTTCCCCACAATCAAGCCCACTTAACTTGTTGCCCCATTTGCAAAACCTTAGCAAGTATTGTGCCTCATGAAGCATTCAAGTGGAGATCCATTCACTCTTTTTTAATTTAAGTATTAGGGGTATACACAGTGAATTATATTGGATATCATATTCGGATTCAACTGCATTAAGTAAGTCATTCACGTATGACCATTTCCATGAGAGGTAGTCGTTACTCACTAATTTCTCATGATTTATGAATAGTTCACTTAACACTCATTGCATTGGGGGATGCTCACACGGGTGAAAAAGTGGGATTGAAACTAGTGAAATGAATCACATAGCGTCAATCATCACTTCCACGGCTTGCACCCGGTAACCATGACTTCCCAGGAGGTCACCCATCTGAGATCGCCTCTCGCTGAAGTGCACTTAACTATGGAGTTTTCCCCACAATCAAACCCACTTAGCTTGCTACCCCATTTGAAAAACCTTAGAAAGTATTGTGCCTCATGAACCATTTATGTAGAGATCCCTTCACTCTTTTGGAATTTAAGTATTAGGGGTTTACGCATTGCATTATATTAGATATCATTTTGGGATTCAACTGTGTTAAGTAAGTCATTCACATATGACCATTTCCATGTGGTGTAGTCATAACCGACTAATTTCTCATGCTTTTTGAATAGTTCACTTAGCACTCATTCCGTTGGGCGATGCTCACAAGGGTGCAGAACTAGGATTGAAACTAGTGAAATGAATCACATAGCATCAATCATCACTTCCGGGGCTTGCACCTAGTAACAAGGACTTCCCACAAGGTCACCCATCCTAGATTGCCTCGCGCTCAATCGCGCTTAGCAGTGGAGTTTTCCCTATAATCAAGCCCACTTATCTTGCTATCACATTTGTAAAATGTTAGCAAGTATTGTGCCTCATGAGTCATTCAAGTAGAGATCCCTTCACTCTTTTTGAATTTAAGTATTAGGGGTTTACAAAGTGCATTATATTAGATATCATCTTGGGATTCAACTGCATTAAGTAAGTCATTCATGTATGACCATTTCCATGAGAGGTAGTTGTAACTAACTAATTGCTCATGATTTTTGAATAGTTAACTTAGCACTCATTACATCAAGTGATGCTCAAAGGGGTGAAGAAGTGGGATTGAAACTAGTGAAATGAATCACATAGCATCAATCATCACTTCGGGGGCTTGCACCTGGTAAGAAGTGGGATTGAAACTAGTGAAATGAATCACATATCATCAATCATCAATTCCAAGGCTTGCACCCAGTAACCAGGACTTCTCGGGAGGTCACCCATCCGAGATCACCTCTAGGTCAAGCGCGCTTAAGTGTGGAGTTTTCCCCACAATCAAGCCCACTTAGCTTGCTACCCCATTTGCAAAACCTTGACAAGTATTGTGCCTCGTGAACCATTCAAGAAGAGATCCCTTCACTCTTTTTGAATTTAAGTATTATGGGATTATGCAGTGCATTATATTAGACATCATTTTGGGATTCAACTGCGTTAAGTAAGTCATTCACGTATGACCAATTCCATGAGAGGTAGTGGTAACTCACTAATTTCTCATGATTTTTCAATAGTTCACTTAGCACTTATGCATGAGGTGATGCTCATGGGGGTGAAGAAGTGTGATTGAAACTAGTGAAATGAATCACATAACATCAATCATCACTTCTCGGGCTTGCACTTGGTAACCACGACTTACCGACAGGTCACCCATCCCAAATTACCTCTGGCTCAAGTGCGCTTAACTGTGGAGTTTTCCCCACAATCAAGCCCACTTAGACTACTACACCATTTCCTAAACCTTATCAAGTATTGTGCCTGATGAACGATTCAAGTATAGATCCCTTCACTCTTTTTGAATTTAAGTATTAGGGGTTTACGGAGTGCATTATATTAGATATCATTTTGGGATTCAACTCCATTAAGTAAGTCATTTACGTATGACCATTTACATGGGAGGTATTCATAACTCACTAATTTCTCATGATTTTTGAATAGTTCACTTAGCACTCATTGCATCGGGTGATGGTCACATGGGTGAAGAAGTGGCATTGAAACTAGTGAAGTGAATCACATAGCACCCAGTACTTCCTAGGAGGTGACCCAACACTTAAAAAAACATTCTTTTATTAAAAGAATAATAATAATGGAATTTAGAAAATTACAACTTGAAAGAGTAATCTAAAGAGATGGATTTTTATCTAATGGAAAATCAAAGATGGTTTTGGTAAAATATGGCCAACATTTTTGGAAATAGAGGCTACATCCTTAAAGGTTCAAAATATTTATGGGTGTTAAAATTGTTGATGGTAATTTTCCACAATTAAAAAAAGAAAGTAGTTTTTAAATGTTACTTTTTCAAGTTTCACTCTAGATTTTTAGTGAGAATTAGCAAACGAATTTGTGGTCAAAGTGTTGTTTAAACTAGGTTTTTCACTTCATATATGGATTCATCACTGTGAAGAACCTATGGGACACTTCCATTATGGTCAAATTTGTGGTTTCAATGAATCCTTGCACCCATTCTAGACAAATTATATTGGAAAATTCGAAAATAAAAAGAAAAAAAAACAAATAAAAACAACTAGCAGTATACATGAAATACCTCTTCAAATAAAATAAAACTAAAATATTTCATTAATGATTTTATATATTATCACTCAGAAGGAATGATAAGTTTCACTTAAAAGATAATTAAAAATGACCATGGGAAAAAAATTCTAATATACACATTATGTTAGGAAACATGATAAGACTTCAATTTCTCTTTCTTACCTTTATTACACTCGAAAACATGATATGATAAGTCTATAGAGGTGAATTTTTCTCTAGAAAAAGAATGGAAAATAACTCATGATTTTGGTAAAATTTTGCTAATTGTTTTGGAAATAGAGCTACAAATGTGAAGGGTCAAAATATTTTTGGGAGGGGGTGTTTTTGATGATGTTTCTTTTCTAAAATTATAAAACTATTATAAAATTTGTGGGATGTTTACCCAAGAAACTTAAATAATAATTTAATAACCATCTTTATGTGAAATTTGTAATCCCCTTCCAAAAAGTCAAACTTAAAAGTACATTAGTGGCACTCCTTATGGGAAATTAATAGGTGTTATGTTAAATAGGAATCCACTTGTCCACATTAATTTTTTGGAGTCGTATGGCTGAGGAGGAATTGCAATGAGGGCCAAAAGTGGCAAAAAAAATTAAAAAAATCTTGTAGAGGGACTGTTTGAATTGTGTTTTTTATGGTGGAAATGGATTAAGCACCATAAAAAACTTATACAACACTTAAAAGTTTGAAGTTTAACAACTATAACTTGGATTTACAAAAATTCTCTAAATAAGACCAGAATTTCCATAACTTTCGGGGCAATTCCTCAAGTTAATGACACTCCTTATGGGAAATTAATAGATAGTTATGTTAAATAGGAATCCACTTGTCCACATTAATTATTATTTTTAGCTTAGGAAAATCTCGGCATCAACCCTAAAGGGTGTATATATTAATTATTTATAACTAATTAAATTTATTTTATTAAAAATTTAAGGTTTGGTTTAAGTATAATATGTTTTTGATTTTTTGGCCAAACTTTTGCTACACAAATTTTTAGAAGTATGTGATATTTGTTCAAAATATTTTTTTCAATATAGTTGAGTGATGAAAATGAGATCTAGGTATAAGCCAAAAATCCCAAATTCGTTAAAAAGCTTGATCCTGGACCTGTAGGTTATGGCCCACTCAATCTTTTCGGAAGCCTTTTAATTTTTAAAACTTCTTAATTTATTGATGTGGATCTTCCTCGTGCCATCCATGTAAAATCATTGCAAACATTCAATATAGGTGTTAAGCTTTAACCCCCCCAACGCTACACAAAATACAAATATGGATTAAAATAAATACAGTTTATAAACCTCGGTGGTTTTGTTGATCCATCTCCCATTGAACGACTTGTCAATCTGTAAACCTCGGTGGTTCTGCTGATCCATCTCCCCTTGAAAGACTCGTCAAAAGATTCATAAAAAAAGGTCGATTGAGAAGTGGTAACGAGGGCAATTAATAGTGACGTTAGTACAGCAGAGCCAAAAGCAATGGAATCCATCTCCAATCCATAGAGACCATATAGAAATGCCTGCAACCCACCTGAAAATAAACGCCCTTTACACAGCCAATCACTCTGCGTACCCAGCATTCAACCAGATTGACGTTCAAATGTTGTATGTACACACATCTGCTGATGTGAATTATTAAAAACCACTCTACAGCGGACACCTTACTACGCACATGGGTTATATTTATCAGCAGAACACATAGTTATGTAATCAATCACCAAGATGAAATCCACGCACAACACAAAATTAAAAAAATGACTCCGCGCATATAACTCTGCCTCAATGGAGAATCGCTCCAAGGAAATAACTGTAAAATGCGTTGTTCACACAAATAATAACACACAGCTATCTGTATCCAATCAAAAACTATAAAACTCGTAACTCAATAGACAGGAAATCAACATGATATATAATTCAATTATTTACAAAAGATCGCTGGATCTAAGGCATTGCAGCCTTAGCCAACAAATCCACACCGATTACATTTTTTCCCACTCACAAAACACCTCACAGAACAGATATCACTCACACCCTATCACATTACATTTATATAAGATGCATTAGGAAGGATTGATCAGATCTTCTCCTAGTTTTTTACAATGAAAGCTCTCAAAAAAGCGTGCATGGCTTATCTTCTTTAAATCTGCTTTAACTTATCCGCTTTAGCTCTGCTTTTCTTCTTTAAAACAGACTTTCCTCTGTTCTGATCCTCTGGTCCACGTTTTGCTTGCTTTTGTGTTGAGTGCTCCTGCATCAGACTCCCGAGGCACAAAAAATTATGACCTCCTCGTCATATGCTTCTGGTCTTCGTAATAGCAATTTTATCCACTGCATTCCTTCACTAGAACTGCTTCCATGAATTTCTGTGAGCTGCAACCAACCTCTACAGTAACAGTCTCCTCTGTTACATGATACCTCACCAAGCCTTCCGCACTCGGTCTTTTGGAATCCTTCTCTACGTCACTGCAAATCTTCTCACCTTCAGCTGCCACCATCTGCACAATAGCAAGACCATAAACTCTCCATCTTTAACACAATTGTACCTCTTTCCGCTTCTACTCGCATTCTCTTTCTTCTCTCAGGAATCTTTTCTGGGCTCTGATACCAACTGATGAAAATGAGATCTGGGTATAAGCCCAAAATCCCAAATTCTTTAAAAAGCTTGATCCTGGACCTGTAGGTTATGGCCCACTCAATCTTTTCGGAAGCCTTTTAATTTTTAAAACTTCTCAATTTATTGACGTGGATATTCCTCATGCCATCCATGCATAATCATTGCAAACATTCAATATAGGTGTTAAGCTTTAACCCCCCCAACACTACACAAAATACAAATATGGATTAAAATAAATACAGTTTATAAACCTCGGTGGTTCTGCTGATCCATCTCCCATTGAACGACTTGTCAGTCTATAAACCTTGGTGGTTCTGCTGATCCATCTCCCCTTGAACGACTTGTCAAAAGATTCATAAAAAAAACTCGATTCAGAAGTGGTAACGAGGGCAATTAATGGTGACGTTAGCACAGCAGAGCCAAAAGCAATGGAATCCATCTCCGATCCATAGAGACCATATAAAAATGCCTGCAACCCACCTGAAAATAAATGCCCTTTACACAGCCAATCACTCTGCGTACCCAACATTCAACCAGATTGACGTTCAATTGTTGTATGTATGCACAGCTGCTGATGTGAATTGTTAAAAACCGCTCTACATCGGACACCTTACTATGCACATGGGTTATATTTATCAGCAACACACATAGTTATAATCAATCACCAAGATGAAATCCACGCACAACACAAAATTAAAAAAAATGACTCTGCGCATATAACTCTGCCTCAATGGAGAATTGCTCCAAGGCAATAACTTTAAAATGCGTTGTTCACACAAATAATAACACACAGATATCTGCATCCAATCAAAAACTATAAAACTCGTAACTCAATAGATAGGAAATCAACATAATATATAATTTGATTGTTTACAAAAGATCACTCGATCTAAGGCATTGCAGCCTTAGCCAACAAATCCACACCGATTACATTTTTTACCACTCACAAAACAACTCACAGAATAGATATCACTCACACCCTATCACATTACATTTATATAAGATGCATTAGGAAGGATTGATTAGATCTTCTCCTAGTTTTTCTACAATGAAAGCTCTCAAAAAAGTGTGCATGGCTTATCTACTTTAAATCTCCTTTAACTTATCCGCTTTAAATCTGCTTTAGCTCTGTTTTTCTGCTTTAAAATAGACTTTCCTCTGTTCTGATCCTCTGGTCCACGTTTGCTTGCTTTTGTGCTGAGTGCTTCCGCATAATTGAGGCACTAGAATCCAATAAATTACATAACCCAAACTTATGAATTTTGGAAAATTTCAACAAATCACTTCAAAATTTTAGGCAAAATGGGCACTAAGATATGCCAAAAAAACAACCAAATTTTTGGATGCTTCTACAAATAGTGGTTATAGCAAGGCTCTACATAATATTGAGTTCCCTAAGAGTTCTTTATGGTATTGAATCAATTTCCACATACATATACTTATATATAGAACACTATGAGAGTTGTTTGGGAGAAAGAAAAGAAAAAAAAGTTTAATTTATTGTGGCCAAATTTGTTGCCTCCATAGAGCCCCAAATCTAACTAATACATTAATAACCATCCTTATGGAAAATTATCATAACTATCGAAATTTAACATATAGTTATGCATAAGAGGAATCCACTTCTCAACATTTACTAGATTAGTTAAATAAATTTATTTTATTAAAAATTTAAGATATAGTTTAACTATAATATGTTATGATTTTTGGCCAAAATGCCATTTGGGAAGGTTGTGATTTTTTTTTGTTTAAAATGGTTTTGCCAATATTGTTGGGGCATTACCATTGAGAAAATTACATAACCCAAGCATATGAATTTGAGATAATTTGGGCTAATTTCACTACAAAATTTTAGGCAAAATTAGCACTCAAATATGCCAAAAAATACAACAAAAACTTAGGAGTTTGTCTATAACTAACATGAAATACCTCTTCAAATAAAATAAAAAACTAAAGCGATACATTAATAACTATATGTATTATTTATAAATTCCCTAATGTTAAGAAAAAATCTCATATGGGATTTATTAATCATATAACATGAAATACAATATTTATATGGAATAGTTTTGGGAGAAAAACACAAAATATCTATTTATAATAAGTTGGAGGAAACAACTTATTCTTACAAATTTTCATAACCACCAACTTACTCTTCAAAATCCTGTTGGAAATAATACTGAGAGGGGGGGTGAATCAGTATTATCAAGTTCTTTCAATAAATCTTCCTTAATTACACTTTGAATTATTTTTGCATGTCAGTACCATAAAATAATGAGCATGAACAAAGAAAACAAATAGTCACA
>APFE031208349.1:0-14464 GCA_000404065.3 Pinus taeda
TGTCATTTCCTTTGAAGTATTAAACACTACCGACGTTGCTAGGCACAGCCATATTATTCCAAGTACCTTTTTGTCGAGAATATCCCATTATGTGTCTTTCATACTCATCAGCTTCTTTGTCTTTCTGCTCAATGGTAGGTACAGATCTCTCTGATACAGATAATCTTCCATCTGCATCTTCCACAACTAGTAGTTTTGGCCGTTGAATTTTTCGACCCTAAACCTACCATCTTTCGCCATTGCTCCCACTTGAACTAGGAACCCTTCTCTCCTGCGAGTTTATCAGCCAAATAGACCTTCGGCTCTGATACCAGTTGTTAGAAAATTATATATTACAGAGCAATGGAACACATAAAATATTGCAGAAATATAAACACATAAAACAATAGAGACGCATATATATGTGGTTCACCTAGTTTGGGCTACGTCCATGGAGAAACAACCAGTCCTTCTTTTATATTATCCAGTAAACTGAAGAGTTACAACCTACAACAGATCCGTTGTAATACCCTATTTTCTCTCAATCTCCTCTCTTTTCCTCACTCAAAATACAGATATACATAGATGCAATACAATTCCCTCATATATAGTGAGGGGTTTCCTTCTAGGGCAAAAAACCCTAAATTAAACATAACTTCTACCGTCAGATCATCCGCTCAATGAATGACACAGATTGACTAGAAATTACTATACTTTTACAAGGCAATTTTACATCTATTTTTAGCTTCAAGGGCGCTGCCCCTGGGCCCCCATTGGGGGACCACTGGCCACCAGACCCCACAGCCAAGGGGGATTGCCCCCTACGGGGGGGGACAAGTCCCCCGCTGCAACCCCCCCCCCGTGTGGAGGGGTGTATAATCTTCCAGGGGTATACATCCGGTTGAAACCTTTGAATACAGAAGATATTCAGGCTCCACACCCAACAACCAATGCAACATTCCATGTTGAAAACTGCACTGCAGAGCACCCAAACAAAAGGGTAGCTACTCTGCAGTGCACTGTCTCCTTGCCTGGGCTGTGCTGGGCGAGTTTCACAAATTTGTTTCACCTGTTTGGCCCAAAATTTCTCCAGTTTTTTGCATGAAATGGATCCTAACTAAGCTTATGGTTTCATTTTAGGCTTTCATTGGATAATAATGTCTATTACTTGGCAAGAAAGAGAGCATGAAGAACAAGACATGGTTGCCCTAAATTATCCGAGTATTGTTGAGGCCCTCAGAAACTGTGGGTTGCTCAAATACTTCAGGTTGTCTGGAATGAGGCAACAGTCAGAACTATTGTAGTTCCTAGTTCATGCATGGGATCCAACGGATCAAGATTTTCACATAAGGGACAAAGTGTTCCCTATTATGATTGATGATGTTTACTTTCTTATAGGGTTGTCGAGACGTGGTGACCCCATTTCTTTTTCAGGTTCTTCTCGTGGGGGTGAATCAGTGAGGGACTATGTTCGACAATTCTGCCGGCTAGGTACACTGCCTAGCAAAGAAGAAAATATAATCATCAAAGATATTCATTTTTTTCCTTTGAGAACAATCCTTTTCACTATCGAAAATTTGGCAGGCAGTGTGACACTTCTTCTGGCGAACAGATCATACATGCAGTATGCACTTGAGTGTCTTGAGCCAACTTTATTCAACTGGTGTGAGGCCGTACTTTCTTCACTGAAAGAGCAGCTGACAAAGGTAAAGAGCGGTAAGACGAACAATTTTAGCTATGGGTCACTCTTAATCGCTTTTACCTTAGAGAGAATTCCATTGATGCAACCTCAACATGTAACACTGGGTGTAGCTGGTCCTAGAGATCCACGGATACAGAGGTGGGTCGAATTGATGGCTAGACATGCTGGTCAGTCATCGATTAAATTTTCTACTGCATTTATCATTTTGCTTGATCGACAACACATTGTCATCGAGGAGCATCCATACGCAAGGGTGGATTTCCATGGAGATTTAGAGTTAATTTTACCAGTGGGTGCTCAATGGGGTCCTATAGGTAAATTGTTTTTGACCAAATGTTTTTGTTTTTTAAGTTTCTACATGTTTTTATTCTTTTAATGTTTCCAGGACTAAACTAAAATTGTTCTCATGCACACAAATGTTGGTACTATTCAACCTA
This sequence comes from Pinus taeda, assembly GCA_000404065.3. Lineage (NCBI taxonomy): Eukaryota > Viridiplantae > Streptophyta > Pinopsida > Pinales > Pinaceae > Pinus > Pinus taeda. The sequence continues at coordinate 2,119 of APFE031208349.1, forward strand.
TGAGACCTCAATAGGAGGCAGGTGGACCAACACGGAAAAATGTTGGGAGGGCAGTTCTCCAGGATTTTGATTTAACCTAGACACTAGCAAAGTTGCAGGATCATGTAGAGGGGTTAGCTCTCAGTATTCCAGATATCTGGATCGAGGAGTTACCTATGAGGCTGCAACACCATATTATTGGTGTTCCTAGCCATTGGATGCGGCTATTGTGCATGATAGCTCAGGTTGTGACCTGTTATCATGAGCTTCACTAGGTCTAATATGATGATTTTTATATGCATTTTGAGTTTTTAGGTCAGATGACCAAACATGTCTTAGACAAAATTTTTGTAAAAACCTTTTAAAACAACTATCTATTTTTACTTTCAGAGTTTTTTTTTTATATATGGTTATGTGTAATCCTATTCAACTAATGATGTGAATTGAAAATTTACTTTTACATGTTCGCAAATGTCTGTTTAACACATAGTTTTCTAATGAATCAATTAATGCGTTAAAGTTTATGGAAATATGTTGATATTGAATATACTCAAAATGTCTTTCCAGAATACGAACTCTAAGGAACATACGAAGAATTGTTGGGTTTCGGACGTTATAAATGTTTGTTAGTTGCAGTACGATGAGTTGCGAGTCCAGCCTAATGATGATTTGGTGAATGCCATGTGAAATGGCATCAGAGAGAAGTTCGATCAACGTGCTATACTCAGTGATATTGTTCATAGAATGACCAATACAAATACCTTGAAAACTCACTAACTCGCCACTTGGAGCAAAAATGGCCCATGCTGCAGAAGATAGGTTTTGTGTACTATGACTAGCACCATTGGTGTAACCAATAACTGGTTCCAAAGATGCTGACATCTGCAACAAATGCAAACCAGGTTACTTAACCACATAAAAAATATAAAAGACACACTAACACACAAACATGCAGTTAAAGCATATATGCAGTGATTTTACTACACTCAATTAAGCATAGTAACGTTTGAGGTATAGCCCATTTCGGGGCTGCAACAATGGAATTCCATCATTATCCACCAACTCATAGGAACCTTTTTCCAAAACACGCTTGAGAATGTAAGGTCCCATCCATAATGATTCCAATTTTCTTGCTTATAGTTTATTAGCTTCCTGGTCATAAAGCAAGACCAGGTCTCCTTCTAAGAAAATGTGAGGCTTGACATTTATGTCATATTGCGCCTTGATTCATTTCTTATGTGCTTCGTTAGCCAATGCGGCTTTACAATGGGTTTCATCCAAATGGATGAGTTCTAAGAAACATGCTTCTTCATCAGAAATGTCAGGTAACAGGTCAATTGCGAGTTTAAGAAATGAAATTTCACATTGTATCGGCAAGATTTCCTCCAGACCATACACCAATTGAAAGGGTGTGAATCCAGTTGTATTCCTTACCAAGGTTCGATATGCCCACAAAGCAGAGTACAGGATTAAATTCTAGTTTCATTTATGAACCCCTATCATTCTTTGAAGCATTCGCTTCAAGACTTTGTTGATGGACTCAACTTGTCCATTAGCTTGAGGATAATAAGGAGTAGAACTATCATGTGAAAGTCCTAACTTGGAAATTAACTCAGTCATCACGTGATTGCGAAAATGTGACTCATGATCTGTAACTATAGCCTGTGGTACACCAAACCTGGCAACCACGTGGTTGAAAAAGAAAAGTGCAGTCGTCTCACCACTATTGTTTAATGTAGGCATCACCTCAGCCCATTTTGTAAAATAGTCAATGACGACTATAATATACCCATGCCCCTCGGTCGAGTGAGGGTTACATGTCATGAAGTCAATGCCCCATTGGGTGAATGGTCCAACAACGAAGATAGGATGCAATGGTGTAGGTGGTAATCTAGCTTTGTGATCATAGATCTGGCATGCATGACAACTTTTGACTGCAATAATGCAATCTTTGAATATGGTAGGCCAGAAGTAACCGGCACGGAGAATTCTCTGTATGGTAGCATATCTGGATAAGTGTCCACCACAAGCACCTAAATGGCAATCATTTAAAACTTTATCAGCTTCATCAAGTGTGAGGCACCTCCCTAAAATTGTATTGATACCACGACTGTAAAGAGTGTCGTCAATGATTAGATAATATTTGGCTTGGTATCAGATACGTCGCTGTTGTGAGTGAGAGGTATCAGACTGGAAAGTTTGGGTCTGGAGATAAATCAGTATATCTCCATACCACAGGTCAGATGATGAAATCAGGAACAGAGACTCATCTAGAATTGATGGTTCTGATGTTGAATCAATGGTATTCAAGGGAAGGTCGCAAAGAAGCTCGACAAAAACTAGAGATTTCTTTGATCTAGATTTGATGAATTCCAAATCAAATTCCTACAAAATGACGATCCATTTTGAGTATCCCCCCCCAACAATTGACATGACAAAATATATGTCATAGGGTTGCAATCCGAAATGACAGTGGTCTTTTGGAGCAGGATATAGTGGCGAAATATCTGTACCGCTTGAATAACAACCATAGCTAACTTTTTGATGTAAGATTACTTAGCGTCTATATCATTGAGATTGTGGCTCAAATAATATATTGGATGTTCAATCCCATCTTATTCTTGGACTAAAACCATTCCAATGGTTGTAGCTACAACGACGAGGTACAAGAAGTAGTCGTTTTGATAATTCGGGGAATACATTAATGAGGCTCTAATAAAGGTATCTTTAAGAGCATCAAAGGAAGCTTATGCCACCTGATCCCAATGGAAGGGTATCCCATTTTTCAATAGATGAGTAAATCCTTTAGCCATTTCAGCATAATTGGGAATGAACCTCCTCAGAAAGTTAGCCTTCCCTTGGAGTCTTTGTAACTGTACTAGATTTGAAGGTGGAGGCAAGTCAAGAATTGCCTGAACCTTAAGAGGGTCAAGTCGAATTCCTTCCTTAGACACTATGAAACCAAGCAAGCGACCATAACCAATACAAAACACACATTTGTGTGATTGAGTCGTATTTTGTAGTGTCGACACCGTAAAAATATAGCTCTCAAATGCTACGGGTGATTAGTCTAGTTTCGTAAATGAGAAGGTAAATCATCAAGATATGATTGAAAAAATGTTTTATGTCATGCAAGGCATAGTTCATTGCCCTCTGAAAATTTTCCCCTGCATTCTTCAAACCAAAAGGGAGTTTCCTATAAGCGAATGTGCCCCATGGACAAATAAAAGTTGTTTTAGATTGGTCCTTTGGGCAGATATTGATCTGATTATGGCTGGAAAAACCAACCATAAATGAAAATATTTCACATCTGACACATCCATCAATAATCTAGTCGATAAAGGGAGTAGGATAATTGTCTTTTGGACAAGCCTGATTAACATCCCTATAATCGACACACACTCGTATTGTCCCTTGTTTCTTCATGACAGGAACAATATTGGAAACCCAATTAGTAAGAGGAATAGGGTATATGAACCCAACATGTAAAAGTTTTTCAACTTCTTTTTGAATGGCAGTAGCCTTATTTGGATGAACAAGACGGAGGCGTTGTCGCACTGGTTTGACATCAGGATACATTTTGATTTCATGTTCAACTATACTAGAGTCAATATCTAGCATTTCCTCGTATGACCATGCAAATATATCTCGAAATTCACGAAAGAGAGCACAATAAATATCAAATTCATATGGAGATCAAGATTTGCCAACATGAATGTTTTATACAACTTTAGGTTTGGTCAAAATATTGATAGAAATAGTGTCTTCGATATTGGACAAGTTTCACTCGGAATCTACCGTATCTATGAAAACAGAATTTGAAATGAAATCAACAATTGAAGGGTGATTAAGTTCATTTGAAAATTCTTCTATGTGATCTAGAAGATGGGAGTGATGATGATAATCCTCCCATGGTCCTTTTGTCATCATTGATTGGATGATTCCTTCATCAGTAGAAAATATACGTGAAAAAGGATCAGAAGAAGTACCATATTCTAATGAACGATCTACCCATACAATTAGTGAAGATGGATTTGGGTTCACCACGCAAGCCAGAAATATTGATTGATATGCAAGCTCAATGGGGCTTAGCTGTATGATTTCATTATTACTATCAACTTCAGAACTATTGGTAATCTTCCTTAAGTAAGATGAAGTGGAAGATATCATGTTGCAATTCTCAAATTTTGCCACTTCTGCCAATTTTGATGGTGGTGGTAGTGAAAAAGTACCCATCAGGGAAGAATACTTGAAGAGACCTACACCAATGTTTTGAAGAGATAGAGGGGGTTTGTGAACTAACAGAATGCTTCCAGTAGCCTGTGAACTAGAGGTGAAGAAAGTGAGTTGATCAATAACTGTGATTCTGCCCTTATGAGAGAATGCAATCGTACAAAATTATGTTGAAACCACAATAGCCATAGCACAAACCCATGGTCTTCTTATCAAAATATTGTAGTCGAGGGGTCTGTCAACAACCTCAACTTAATAGTTATTGTTTTTCCCCCTAGTTAGATTTGTAGATTACTCAAGATTCCACAAGTCGTATATGTGCGATGGTCAAAATATTTTAACGTTGTTGGTGAATGTGACAAAGGCGGTGAGCAAAGTGTTTTCCAACAATTCATAGACATAATACAAGTAGATACCCCCCATCAATAATGGTTCGCTGAATAAGTTTATTCAATGCATTTACTTGAATCAGGAATGCTAATTGTGCTGGTAACTATGGCATATAACCTGCATGGTTGAAAACCACAAGATTGGAATCAGTTGGATCGATTCCACCAATTGCTGACAACAAAGCCTACTTTTGGGAGGGACAATTTTGAAGCACCTCAAGTGTTGACATAATAGAACATGACTGAGCCAAATCTTCTACTATGTTATAGTTCTATGTAGCTCGAGCTCGAGGGTTAAAATTTGATTTATGTACAACTCCCTTAGGTGGTTTTATTGTTAACTCTGGTGCAATAAGTGGTGGAATAGGATCAGATGAAGTCGAAGTTGAAGGATTAAGTTGATCAGCCTAGTTATTCGAGGACGACAGTTGATTTCCATAATATTTACTTCGTGTTGACACCAAAACTTCAATTTTAGGCTTTGAGGTGGATAGCATAAGCACTTGGGAAGTGGAAGCATGGTCTGTAGCAACCATATTTGACTCTGGGTTTGGGAAAGGATCAATCAACACCACATATGTATTACAAGTCTTAAGAAGCTTTGAGACTTCAGATAGGTGAGGACAATCTCACGTAAAATGTTCATCGTTATAGATTAAACATGGGTGACAAGCTTTCCTAGCCGAAGGAGAGGAATCAGATGATTTCTCTTGAGGGGAATTATTTTGTTTCTTCTTATTTTCCCCCTTCTTCTTACTTCTTGGTTGCTTTTCATTCTTGCCTTTGTCAGATGACATGACATTGATTTTGGAAGCAAGAGTGTTATTAGATGCATTTGAAGTTTGATTGGAAATGTCAAGTGTTTGACCAGATGGTCTACCTGCCATTTGTGTGCTCGAAGAACCAATCACACTGTTACCGACATGAGAGTCCTAACTCGATGGTGGTGGAGGAACAATGAAAGATGGTCGGGGTGCATTCAGAATCTTTTCATAGAGCGTGCCAGACTGTGTGTAAATAAAGTCCAAATATTGGGAACGAGCAATTACTTGCTCTGCAGTGACAACTCCACCTTTCGCCACATCCTCGGTGATAGATGGCAACAAGGATTTTATAAACCACTCAACTAAAATCTGATCAGGAACATAAGTTTTAACCATTCGACAATGACGCCACTCATGAATATGATCAGAGATATGAGTAGCAGTAGTCTGCTTAAAGTTGGTTAATAGTTCCATTCCAGTTTGATATCGTATGGGTAATTGGAAGTGGGTTAAAAATGTGGTAGCTAAGGTTGTAAAGTTATCAAAAGAAGCTCGTGGTAACTCAATGTACCACTTCGCAGTCAGACCAGTAAGTGTTCTATGGAAAATTGGTAGTCTAACTGAATCATCATTCAAGGAGTGTGATGAACACCATAAATGAAAAGTGATAACAGGGTTGGACGGGTCTTCTCCAGGATTTCCATTGAATTTCATACTATCAGAAGGTAATTTATGAGGAATCACCAGCCACCAAGGTGAATAAAGAATTGGATCATTGGTGAGCTGGTTTAGATCTGGTAATTCAAGTGTTGCAATGAAAGGCAACTGTCTATTGAGGTCAGGTTGAGCATATCCAGGGTAAGATGGGATTACCTTGGCAACAGGCCTTTTCATACCAGCATAAAGCATCTCATGCTCGTAACCTTGATAAGGTTAAGTTTGCTGAGCAAATCTGGTGTAAGGTTGTTGTTGAGCACCATGATACATTTGTTGTTGTCCAAACCCAGCATAGGCTTGTTGACCAGGACCTGGGTAAACTTGTTGTTGACCAAACCCAACATAGGTTTGTTGACCAAGTCCAGGATGAGGTTGGTATTGCTAGAATTGTTGTTGTTGATATTGGGGCTGCCAAGTCTATTGAAGCAATTGTTGTTGATGTTGATACAATGATTGTTGATTTAACGGTTGTTGCCCACCAATGTAAGCTTGAATGGGTAGTGAATACACTAAACTAGTAAGTCTGAGTCATTCCAGTAAAAGGTAAATTGGCCTGAGGTTGTTGGAATCTAGGCACAAGTGGTTGTTGTAAAACTACCTGAAAAGTATGTATCTGTAAACCTGAAACTTGGGGGTCTGAGGTTGAAGGACCATCTTGCACAGGTTGAGATACAACAATATGAGCTTGTGATTGCAGTAAAGTTGTAACAACAGGAATTGTAGGTATGGATGAGACAGATTGCATAGGTTGTGATGGATACACAAGCCTAGATTGAACGAGCATTGTTGGCTGCCACTTATAGGTAGTCATTCCAAGCTGACCTAAAGATGACAACATACCGACATATGGTTGCCCCCCAGAAAATAGAGGATAAGGAGATTGTGCATATTTTTCTCCCTATGGGGGTAGTCAAGTGTACAAAGGATACATAGGATGGTAACCGGATGAACCAACTTGATATTGACTTGATGGGTGTAGCTATTTAGTATATGTTAATGAAGAACCAGATAAAATTCTAGTAGAGGGCATTGGTGAAGACCAAGGGCTAGAAGCAACACCTGAGTGGGTTCCAGATAAAGATTGGTGACCCAATGGGACAGGTGGAACACCATACAAGTGTGACTCAGGTGTTGTAGTAAACATCGAAGAAGTTGCGACATAAGATTTTGTCGTAGCTGTAACAGATGGTACAGTCTGAGATGTTGACTTTTCCATAGTCAAATGTCCAAATAAATTTCCTAACGGATCAACGGGTGTTTGAAAGTAATCAAGATCAAAAGGAGCATTAAAATGAAGAGTATGAGGATACATATAAAGTCCAGTTCCAAAATGGAATGGAGTTCTGGGCGTTTCTACCTTAGGTTCCTCTTCTATCAAAATCAAACTAGATGGAAAGATTTAACCGTCAGGTCCATAATTGATTTCCGGTATTTGTTCCTTAGGTAAAGAGGAAGTATCGATAGTTATGGATGTATGAGGATGTACTAGTCGATCTTCTTCCAGTATGTTTACAACTTCTGATTGTTCAACCTCAAGATCTAAGTGTTCTGGTAAAATAGCAGTTTCAGGTTGGGATTATTGAACAACTTTTGGTCTAGAAGTAACTTCTGATTACTGATAGGTTCAAGATCTTGATAAGAATTAGTCCTTTCAATGTGTTGGGTTGTGTTATATTCTTTCCATGACTAAGCTACGTAGTGAAATGGGGGGTTAGAAAGGTGCGGAGCCCCCCCTTCATTGCGCCAATTGCGCAGTGGGGGGGTTTGAGGGGGGCGAGTAGGCCCCCTCTATGGGGTCCAGGGCAGCGCCCCGGGAAATTTTTTTTTGGACCCTATATTAGGTTGGGCGAACCTACCTATGGTTTTCGGTCCATGGTATTGGATGCTTCGACATGTATAAATATGTATTATAACATTAAAAGGAATATAATGAAAAATCAAGCCGGTAGTCCCAGTTTTGGGATCCAGGGGAAAATCTCTGTGCATATGTGTTTTTATGTGTTATGCTCTCGCATTGTTTATTTTTCTATGATTTAGAATTCGTATGCAGGTAATTTTTGTATGGGGATAAAACCTACACAGGAGTTGTTAACGAAGGGGCATTAATAAAGGATTTATTTATCAACTCAAATTATTCTCTTTCATCTTTGCTCCATCTGAAAATTGCATTTTTTCTTATCATGGCTTGAAGGGGTAAGACTATTTGTGAAAAATATGGGACGAACCATTTAACAAAATTTATTTGGCCTAGGAATGATTGCATGGTTTTCTTATTGTGTGGGAGGGGAATTTTTTCTATTTCTTGGACTCTATTAGGATCGATGTAAATTCCTTTCTTGGATACTATAAAACCAAGGAGTTTGCCTTCTGGTAAAGCAAAATAAGATTTTTTGAGGTTTAAGGAAATGCCATATTTCATGCATCTTTCAAAGATGTGCTTGAGGTCATGTAAATGATTTTTACTATCCTTGAAATACACTATGATATCATCCAAATAAATAACAACCAATTTATTTATTAGACCTCTAAAGGCAATGTCCATAGCATGCTGAAATGTGGCATCAACATTTATGAGTCCAAAAGGCATATGTTCCCCACTTGGTCCTAAATGTTGTCTTTAATCTGCCATTTTGGTGCACAAAGATTTGATTATGTCCTGAGAATCCATCTAGAAATGACATTAATTCAGAACCTGCAACTGATTGCAGTACCTGTTCCATAGTATGCAGAGGAAAATTATCCTTTCGCAAGCTTTGTTTAGGTTTCTAAAATCGATGCAGATCCTAATATCACCGTTCTTTTTCCTCGTAGGTGCCATATTCGATACCCATTTAGAATGTTTGACAGGGAATATTATCTTGGCCTTCAAAAGCTTGTTCAGTTCAGATTTAATTTGACTTTCGAGGGCCGAGTAAATTTTTCGAAGCTTTTGCTGAACTGGTTTTTCATTTGAAGTCATGGGTATGGTATGTTCAATTATAGAGGTATCATAGGTTTTGAGATTTTCATAATCCCAAGTGAAGACACCTTTATATGTTTTCAATAACCTGATGAATGTTACTTTTTCTTGAGATGTTAGGTCAAGACCTAGGTCGTTATTTTTAGGTTTCTCATTTGACCCTAGGTTTACTACTTCAAATCTTAGGGTAGAACTTTGAGTTTTGGAGTTATTAATTTTCTTGAATCTATCTTTCAAATCATAAATATCTTCCATCTTAACCACGGACTTAGGAATTGGGTTTAGATCAAGATTATTTTTTATTTCTATATCATTCTCATGCTCATCTATGATATACTCTTCATTTTATCCTTCTGACGTAAGGAAATTTACTATATCTGCATCATTGTTGAACACTCTCCAATTTGTTATATTGTCAGGAATGGATGGTCTAAATATTAATTCTATTGAAAATATGTCTGGACTAAATTATTCTGATGGTATAAGTCTAGATGCCACATTAGCAAGTAAGTTAGCACTTGCGTTATGGAGTCTAGGGATTGAAGAAATGTTGAAAGCAAAAAAATAAGAAGTCAATTTTTGAGCTAAAGATTGACAGTGTTTAAGATGCTCGGAAACGCAGTGAATTGTATTTCTCACCCGTTTCACAATTATTTCAAAGTCACCATAGACTCGAAGATATTTGAAATTAATAATGATGGATTTATACAGTCCTTGTATCAGTGCTTCATATTTGGTGATATTATTTGTACACTGAAATTCAAGTCTGCAGGCCTGCATAATTTTCTCTCCTTGTGGATTGATCAAAATGCATCCTCCACCTGCACCGTCTTCTGATTTAGAACCATCAAAATAGAGAGTCTAGAACAGAGAGTAATTATAACCTTTATCAACTAAATTTAAACACTTGGAAGCATCTGTTTGCAATAAATTCTCAATTTGAGAAACTACACCATTATCTAAAAAGGGAGACTTTTGAGCATTAAAATATCCTAAAGAGGACTCTGCTGAATAGTTTCGAATGATGTTCTTAGTGAAGGCAACAGGTTCATTGCTTCCCTCAAGGTCTGTGACTGTATACTTCATGAATTTTTCTCGGCTTGTCCTTATATGGTTTGGTTTACCATTGTGTGGCAACCACATGTGAGACTAGTCAGTTGCAAAACAACCATGCAACTTTTCAGACCAATCCCAGCTGAGAATAAAACCATAAAATTTAGGGATATCAACCACCAATATATCAATTATTTGTGAAACTTTTGGATTAGAGGAAAGCCTAGTTGAAACTGATGTTATTTCTCCAAGTACCTGTACTTTCGTCGTGTCTAACTGAACTATGTGTACTGCAGATTTTTAAGGTGTAATGTTCAATTTAGCACACACCACGCTTAGCATTACATTTGAGGAGGCTCCTGATTCAACAAGGTAGTTATGAACATTCTTGTTGAAAATTTCATAAGTAAGTAGAAAGGGAGGGACATGAGAGATAGATCAATCACCAATCAGAACTAGATCTGAAGGATCTACTTTGTTTGAGGATGAAGGAGGTTTTTCCATATTGTAGGTGGCTTGAGTAACTACAGTAGATGGCAGGGGAGATACTGGAGCTGCTTTCAATTCTCTTAACGTGATCTTATGTTGTTGTTTAAGTTTAGTGAGCTCATGCAATGTAATGTTAGCTTTGGTATTTTTCATGTCTTCCACTATATTGTATTCGACCGTATGCGAGATTACCAATGTCTTTGAAGTAGTCGAGGAGTCTGGGGGAATAGGGTCGATTTGGCTGATTTTAGATTTCTTAGTTAATGTTTTCTCTTTTGTAGGAGTAGCAACTTTTTTCTTTTGATTAGTGGTAGATGTGTCAGGAGAATTTTTTCTTTTGGCAGTTACTAGCATTGCTTGTGCCTCTTTTTCTGTTGGGAGAACAAAACCCCACATCCCATTCAGTTCAATTTCTTCTTCTGTTTCACCTTATTGATCGTTTGGTGAATCTTTTGTTGATTCTTGATCAGATTCAGCATTTGAAATGGTGTTTGGAGGTTGTGATGCAGAAGAGTTCTTTTTGAATGATCGAAAAGATCTTTTGGGAGCAAAAGATTTTGTGACCTATTTTTCAATTTCTACGATTTCATTTGACATTGTTTTTAACACTTTCTAAAGGCCTTCTAGATAGAAAGGACCCTTTGAAGTTTTTCTTTTAGAGTCATCTTTAAAAGTTACTTTCTTGGTCTTCCTTTCATCTGTTTGTGATCTATTTTCTAAAGCTAAGATTCTTCTTTCTACAGAAAGGGCTTCTTTCATGTTTTCTAGAAGGGTAGCCTTATTGGCCCTATCTACAAAGATTGAAATATTAGAAGGAAGAGATGATATATACCATTCTATTTGTACATCTATAGTAGGTTTAGAGGCAACTGGGATTTTGTTAGCAATTTGTTAAATCTGGAGTTGAAATCTTTGATCTTTTCATCTGTATTAGCTTTTAAATTAGAAATATCATTGATCAAGGATGCTACAATTCTATCATCACCAAATTTTGCAAGAATACTTCTTGAAAAGTATCCTAGTCTATAATTGAACCCGCTGGAAGGGAAAAATACCAAGATCCAGAAGATCCTTGGAAGGTGTAAGGCAACAATCTGATTACAACATCTTCATGTGCAACCCCATTGAGATTCATGGCTAACATAAAATTGCTTAGATGTTCTTCGGCTGAGAGAGAATCATCAGGATTATACCTAGGCAGCCATTTTTGTGGATTTGTTGGAGAACATTTAGATTTACAACGAGGACATCATCAGGATTCGTCCAAGGTTGAGTAGGTTGATTAGCCATTACTTGATTTAAGGATTGAGAAATGGGAAGGTCGGTCCAGAAGTAGGTATAGATGGTGAAGAAATTACTACTGGGTTAGTACCGATAATTGTAGTACTAATAGGGGAAGTGGATATTTGAGAGGTAGTGGATTGAGTAGAAGTGGATGAAGGAATAGATAGGTGGAAAGGTGAAGTGATCTCGCTAGTATCTGATTCAGATACTGATGAAGTGATTTTCCTATGTCATGGAGGGATAAGGAACTCAAAAGGAGTAACCCCAAGTTTCTCATTTTGTAGTCTAGTTGTTATAGCTAGTCTATTGAGGGATTTTAACCCCTAGGGCTTTTGGGTGGAACCCTAGCAGACTGAAAGTTGTCTAAACAAAGAAATATGCACACACACAGCCATTATGCTAGCAAAAGCTAATTCTAAGGTAAGAAGGACGTACCTCAGGTCCTACGTTCGGGTAGTTCCTCAAGGGTCCAAACCCTT
>APFE031208353.1:0-12948 GCA_000404065.3 Pinus taeda
TGACCACCTCTTCTTTCACTTAGAAAGTCTTATCATCTTCCTCCATTACTTAGAAATTCTACCCACATCCTCTATGGAATTGCCTTTATGGGCTACAACAATACCTCTGCAGTAACAAGTCTCCTTCTTGCTACATATGCCTCACTAAGCTTCTCTCCTCTAAGATCAATCTTTTGGCATATCTCTGGTTCTTTCCTCTAGAACCAATTTAGCACTCCTTGCTCTAGGTTGCTGCAATCTTATCACCTTCTTTTGTTGTTACCTATGCATCAATATAAAGACCACACACTCTCCAATCTTGAAATCAAATTAAAACAAAACATATCATCTCACCTTCAAGACCTCTGCATGATCTTGTTCTACCATTCACCTGCACTTTGAATGGATTGTCCTCTATTTCTTTTGCATCTGCAAGTTCTGCTACACATTACCTCTGTGTACCTATTGTTTGTCAAATTAAAATATGATCTCTTCTTTCCTGCATACACATCTTAAAACATAATTCTATTCTAAATTATTTTCAAAGAAATTTTCACATAGAATTTCTTTGTGCTACTTTGATACCAAAATGATGCCAGCCTAAGCCGACAATACCCACATTATGCAAATAAAATTGCATGTCACTGGTCTCAGGCCTTAATCACCTGATCCATGATGAAAACCTTCCCAAATAAAGGTTTAAGGCCCTTAATTAAATCTCATGTGAAACCATTTATTTAACTATTCAATAGTCTGAACTTTAGTCAACCTTTCCAACGAAAAGGTTGTTTTAAGTTAGAAATTCCCCAACTTTACGTGCCAACTCATCATTTATCGCAATCACGGAGATTCAAAGGGCTCCTAAGAATATGGCATTCAGAAGTCCCGGTTTACGATATACAATTGCTTTTTCCGCCATTCCACGACCTTGCACATTTTTCGACCCTCACCTTTATCACATTCAGCCTCCACCGTTGATTTCACTCCATCAGATCAACGGGTTGTCGCGTCGTATCGCCACTTAAACCCATTCATCCTCCGGAACTCAAATCACATAACTCGCGTTGATGAACTTCTCGGTTCCGCTCAGGCCCAAGCCTTATCGACTTCAATCTCCACCGTCAATCTTACCATTCAATCCGATGGTTGTTGATACACCTGAGCTTCGCACATCACAAATTGCATTTTCTTAAGGCCAAGGTTCATCCACTCATGAAATATTGCAATGCAAAACTAATCGGTGATCCCCCACTATTGATCAAAGCACACTTGATCCAACAGTTAACAGCGATATCGGGTGAAGCACTTGCACGAGGATTACCCACCCTTACGAAGCTGATAAGGAATATAAATCCTTGATCTATAAATGTTTGGGTCCGGTTTTGAAATTAACGTTCAATCACTTTATGACCCAATATCTGTTGGATATAAGAGGCCATCAATCTACTGCCGGTGGGACTTCAACTAGCACACAGTTTAAAATGGCCGTAACCCCCGCAGTTGACTATGATCTAAGAGGTTGAATATGAGATCGACGGCTAGGAGCAAGTGCGGGACTTCGGCCACAATCAAGGAAATCCGTACTCTCCTACCCCCATAGTTGTTGATCACCATCGATCTAACAAATCTATCGTTCTGACGATCCAGATCTATTCCTCTGCTATCCTTCTTCTGCCATTAATATCCATCGATCTAATGGATCTATTGATATGACGATCCATATCAATTTCCCAATTCACCTTCCGCAAGCACTTAGGTTTGATCTCCGCCATTTAGTTCTTGACTCCATTCTACGCGACTTAATCTTAGCCGCTTATCGCAAACAATCTCGTCTGTTGATCTAGTTGATCCAACGGCTCCTATGCATCGAAAATTCACTTCTGCGTTCTTCCCTTTACTTCGTTTTTATGTCGTTTCTTCAGTGTTCTTCTGTGGGTTCAGGTTTATTCCATGGTTTCGGTCTTTAGATGTCCTGCATCACAAATTCCTCTTGAGCTTAACTCTGCATGCTCTTAACACTGTCACTCCTGAATCTTGACTACGATCCTTCGAATGGATTCAAGTGATCCATTACGATCCTTCATATCATTCCTCTTCTCTCTGTTATGCTCAAAGTCCACCTGCAACCTCTGTTACACAGAACTTACTCCAATTCACACACAAATTATAACTAAATTACTCCATACACACATACAAACTTAGAGTCGAGTTATTTGTATTAATAAACAAGTATTTACACAAGAACTCTCTCCTTGGCCTAATATTTTGTATCAGTGGCCTCTGTTTTCCTACCTGCCCATAGGCTTACAATCAAACCTCTAACTCATAATCTCTAATTATCTAACCAGCTAACTATCTAACTTGACTAAATTTTTCTCTGTCTTTTTGGCTTACATATATATAAAAGGATTCTATAACCAATTCCTGGTTTAGATCCATAAACTTCTCAACAAAATCCTAAAATCTCATCTTTATCCCTAAGGATCCTCTTTAATCCACAAATCATGAAACCAACTCCTAATCTAAGATTTACAACTGATTCTCAAATCTCTCAACTATCCTAAATATCTCATGTTCTCCAACATTCGAGAACATTTACAAATATGCCTCACTATACTTAATTAATTCCTATTCTCATTAAAATCACTCAAAATCCTAAGTAATTACATTAATTTTAACACTTAGGAAACCAATTTCCTTAAAACACAAGACCCCCCTATGCCTACTAAAATACAATGATTCTTCTGAGTTGAGTGATCCTACATCATATGTACATGCCTCTGATAAAAATAGGGTATATGACCTTGGGTCTCGAACTAAATAAGCTTGGTAAGATCGCTCTCACATGCTTGAGTGACATCCCATAGCTTAATAATATATAGATGATAAAGTAGGAGATTTCATTAAGTGTTTATCAAGGAACTCCTCGTGTCACCAAAAAACAAGAAGATGGTCAAATTTTCCTGTGTCATTTGATGTACAGAAAGAGTGGCACAGGAACCTTCAAAAACTTGTTATTTTGTAGGTGAAACACCATTCAAGATACAATTTCACTATGTCATTATTTTATTTGCAGACCATATAGATGCATATCCTTTGGATAAGTGGTAAAATATATTCTAGATTTATTTCTTTGTTTAAATAAAATTGTTATATTGAAAAAATAACACATTCACGCTCGTTGTACCATGTCTTAATCTCAATTATTGGTGGGATGGTTATTAGGGGAAATATGTGGGATATAAACCTACAAAATTTGTGACATTCCCAAAAAAGTAGCTCCTTAACAACAATTGGTTCAACTATGCCTTGTGCGATGGTTCATCCATTTGCTTGCTATTTCGTTTGTAGTGTTCTTACTGGTCATTTGCATTGTTCCCTTGCTGCTACCAGTATTGATCCTTGTCAGAGAATGGTGAGCTGACGAGGCAGTATAGGTAATGTTGGAGTTAAACGATCTCGGTGTTTTGCCTTTGACACAGTGGAAACTTTCTTTGATTTTGTCCCTCTTGATGTTCGTAAATAAATTCTAGCTTTGGAGTCTCAAGAATCTAGGGATCGCCCTTATCATTATGATTCACAAAGTATTGGTGATGGGTTGAAATGTGCTCCAAACTGTGTTCAAACCTCGGTATATTTAGGAAGAGAAGACTCCATTTCCTTGCATTCTCTATCCTTGCATCAAAAAATAAATACTTTGTTACATTTTATTCTCTAGGACAATCAAGTTGAAAATTATAATGTGTTTTGTTGGTTGGAAGGTATCAGGCATATGTTAAGGAATCATAGGTTTTGTCTTAACAACATTGACTCTTTTACGAGTCGCATGGAGAGTTTTTTTGGTGTCAGACTCAGCCTTGAGGAATCTCACGGACCCTATTAGAGATCCTATTGATCCACCAATTAGCAGTGCTCAAGACTATACCATAATTTCCTCTAATCAAGACTAAAAATATGGTTTCACGGTTTTTCCTTTTGCTTGTTTTAGGGATACGAGTGGTTTTCCTTCTCTCAACAACAAGGACTTATGTAGATAGTTGGCCGTATTTGAAGACTTCTTGGTTTTGCATTTATTTATTTTTGTGAGCAGTGACTTATAGCTCATTTCTCTTGTAGCTTATTTTGTGAAAATTTTGTCACAGTTTATTTTCCTTGATATATCTCTATTTACCATCCATAACAGGCTTCCCTTCTACATTGGTTTTGTAAAGCAACAACTGTGGTTGACATTTTCTTTTACTGGAGAAGATGTTCACGATTTGTGCCATTTGCAAGGTGTTACCTATGTCTTTTCTCTTTGGATCATTACTGTTGATTTTTTATTATCTATGGATATTGTTGTAAGGATTTTGGACATTCGCTTGGAATTTTTCTTCTACACTTGATTTTGGTTCATGGCATGCTCGGAATTTGGGCCAAGTTGTTGTATTTTCACTTGTCTTGACTCCCTGGAGATTAGAATTTGGCCTACGCAAGTTATGAGGAGTCCAACTCTTTTGATATTAGAACAATCTGATTGTGGATGCAATCATCATGTAATCTATTTTGAAGTAATATAACTTTCTATAATTCACGAAAAGGAAGAAGAGGTAGATGAATTTACATGGGGCGCTCTACAACCCATACGGAGGAGATGTTGTAATGTCCATAATAAGACTTGTTAAATAGTAATAATCAAACACAACCTCCACTCATTTAAAAACAAAAAATAATAATAAATCAATTTAATTCAATTTGTTATATTGTAATGTTTACATTTTTAATAGCACTGCAAATAACTCTTTTTTATAAAAAAATCATAGTGTAGGTATCACCTTAAAATAAATTTAGATAACGATGTTTCATATTGGTAATCATTGTATATCATAATATATAATTAACAAACATATAATTAGAATAAGCATATTTCTATATGTGGAAATGTTAAATATATATGTATATATAATATAAATAGTAGCTAAAAATAATTTTTCATTTAATGACATAAATTGATCAATTGGTCGGCATGTTATCCAATATTGTGTAAACCATGAGATTCAAGGTTCAAATCCCCATGTGGCTGATACCTACCTTAGAAGAAAAAGGTGAAAAAAATAAATAAATCAAAATCAAAAATTTTAAAAAAATAATAACAATTAAATAAATAAATTTTTGGGGAGTAATTTTTAGAAAAATGGAAACTAGGGAATCTTCTTTTTGGAAAAAACATGGAAAATTATCCCAGTTGTGAATATTAGCCCCTAAAATTTTTCGTGTCTAGAACATATATGAGAAAGGTGCATGGTGGTCCTTAACAACCAAATTTTCTTATATAATAGAATGTGTCAACAATAGAATCCCTCTATTTTGAATTGCAAACAATATTTCTCACCATAAAGCCTACGTAGCATGGGGGCAATGATTGTCAGAGCTTCTTTCATCCTCTCAATGTATTATAAATTTTTCCCCTTTATTTTGAAGGGATCATTATCATACCACCAGTATTTGATTAAGCTTTTGATTTCCCTTTCATCTCTAATACATTCTTTGACCATGAAGGTTTTAAGTAATTCTCTATCAAATTTAACTTTCGACCCATGAAAATGACGAAATTGCAACACATATAGACTTATCCACTTATCAAATGATGTGGATACCATAATCTTCCAATTTATATTTTTCCTTTTATGAAAATTTGGTTCCATAATTTCATAAACCTTTTGATATCCTATAAATCTAAAGAGAACGAGAGAGATTGATTGCACACAATAAATCACACTTAATAATTTTATTAATCCCCATAGGTACAGATATATAAGACATAAATTACTGACTTTGACACATCTAGATCAAGACTACGACTCATACATTGGAAACAACAGCTTCTATATTGACTCCTCGTAACTTCTAATGACAACTACACATGACATGGAAGCATTACTTCCAACACCTTCCCTTAACGTTTACATGTAAAACATTGAAAACACATATTACAACAACAATAATAATCTATGTCTGGTTGGTCTTCATCATCGCTCACATCCACTCTAGAATCTTGCAAACATCGTTATTTCACCACCACATGTTCGATCCGTCACTTGACCTCCATTTAAAACATAACTGGTTCAAACCATCTTTGACATAATTTGCAAAATTGACGCTTCTCGACCTCCAGAAGCGCGATGGGTCAGTCTCGATACATAACCACCCTATTGACATACCTCCATCTATTGAACACGAGGTCTTCATTTTTCTTCCCTGGTTATCTAGGAAGGTAGTCTGGGTACTGAATATATTCATAAGTCAATTATACAAGATGACCTCTTAAACAAATAACCAAATTAACGTGTAAGTTGATGATCCTATCTCCACAAGATGCCACCATCTTATGACAGATTATATATAATTAAATTAGTGATATGTTCTTGTTTCCTTATATGCATTAAGAACCACCAATTTGAAAACATGCTAATATATTCTGTAATTGGTCCTTCATTTGATTTTTCACAAATTACACTTGGACAATAACACATCATAATATAATAAAATTGCAATGTAGAACAAAACATTTCTACAACATAAAAAAGCACCAAAAAGGACTCATGCAAAACTAATGCCTTCTATTTAATCTATGCAAATCCACATTAAAGTAACATTGTTGTGAAAATTCCAATGGCATCATCATATTGTTTCTAACAGATCCTAATCCTGCCTCCATAACCTGCCTCGTGACCTATTTTGAGTTATGGAAAATAGTCTTTGGTTTGTAGGGTCTGGCATTGCCAGACATCGATTTCCATGGGAATTCCCTCTGGACTTAAAACATATATTTGCAAATTATTACCTTTCTCCATTCAGTTTGACCCTTTGTCTTTATATCCAATGACAGATACGTTGCTTCATGGTTCGATTTCGAGCTTGGCTTCGTATTTGACATTTCTGAAGGCACAACGTGGCCTTCTCTCGCACGGATCCACAATCAACCCCAAAATTAGCGACAATTTCGAGGCTTTGATGTCAAGAAGTTGTTTCCTAGCATCCTTTATCATTGGTTGCAACATACGGGACTGCATGTGTTTCTGGACGTGGGCAAATTTGAGTTGGAGAATTACTTTCCAAACAAAATGCATAACCCCATTTTCTTTCATTATGTTTGCAAGGGTCAAGCACTAATTTATGAGTCGTTGATGCAAGAGCATCCAAACTCCAAGTCAAATACATTTGACTAGACCTAGAGGTCTTTGATTTACGAAGGGAGTTGGTTCCCTAATGGTTAATTATTTGTAATTTTATATGTTTCTAGGGAATTCTATAAGGACTATAATTTTCTTTTCTTCTGTTTAAGGTGCATTTGAATATGTGATCAAAAGACCATCAAATCTCCAAATTAACATTTGTAGCAGTGGGTTTCAATAAACCAGCATTCATGGTCGACCCAAATGACCCTTGCGCAGTCGCAAGATCGAGAATCCTTCCATGCTTCCCATTATTATTTCTCTTCCCATCTGGAAAATCCAATCCAATACTCAAATACACATATTTCTCTCATTTCTTCAAAGAAATTTGTGATGAGGCAGTCATCTCTGCAAAATGCTACAACAAAGAACTTTTGCTACTAAACACAATGCATACAATAGAGAGCATGCGTATCAATGTTAATAAAAACAATATTAGTTATATATCACATCTCACGTCTAGATATGAGATGCCATACCCAATATATGTTGACGACAACAACCTCTGAAATCCGACCTCAAATTAATTTAAAACAGAACGACTACAACTCTCGATCTAATTCTTAGAACAAAGATCTGACCCGAATCAATAAGCTTCAACTGTGACAAATGAGAGTTGTTTCATTGCTATCTGTATTTCCCCCACAAGGCTATATGCATCCCTCACTTTGCAAATTCCAAAGCGCAGAAGGAAGTCAAAAAGTGGTTAAATCGTCGAAGCCTCCTCAACAGACCTTTCAGATTTAGCATCCATAAATATTCTAAATAAAATAGATTTTCCACTTATGATCAAGTCCAGCCGATCATATTATATGCTTTTCCCTTGGCCAATGTGATCCATAAAAATATTTATGTGCTTCTTAATCCATGCGAACACTGCGTCCTGATTTCTTGATCCCATATTTTCCCAGCTCTACCACATCGATTTTAGTGAGCCATCTTTTTCCAGATTGACCATGTATACAAATCAATGAATCAAACTTAGATAGAATGGATCCTCATAAAATTGTACGCAGGTCCACAAGCTCTGCCAGACAACCATGCAGCTTTCACATAGAAAACACACACACAACAATATTGCAACAGAAAAGAAACACTCACACACTATTAAATATATGTACTTGCACACACTTTACCCTAAATTAATTATTTATATTGGATTAACTATCAAAATTTCCACATCTTCCTCGCTCTCCCTTAGGGATTCAAGCCAAATCTAGCTCTCATACCCAGTTAGAAATTCGAAGAAAACGAGAGAGATTGATTGCACACGACAAATCACACTTGATAATTTTATTGATCACTTCAGGTACAAATATATAGGACATAAATTAATGACTTCGACACATCTAGATCATGATTATGACTCATACATTGGAAACATCACCTTCTAGTTTGACTCCTCGTAACTTCTAATAACAACTACACATGACATGGAAGCATTACTTCAAGAACAATTTTCAAAGATAGCTTGGAGCCAAAATTCATCAATTATATATTAAAACTCAAACCATTTAATTCATAGGGAAGTTATTAATTAAAATACTAGAGTATCTAGAATTAAATTTAACTTAGTTCATTTAAACGTTCATTCCATTATCAAATTATCTCTTTTTGGTAAACTCAACAATTACATATTAAAAGGAATACCATATTAAACATAGCAAAAGTATTATCTAAAATATTATATTATCTAGAATCAAATTTAATGAATCTTATTTAAATTTTAATTCTATAATCAAATCAATTCAAGGAAAAGCTTGCAATTTCCATCTATAAAATCATAAATTTATTTATGGTTATTGTCAAAGTGTGAAACCCAAAGTTCAATTATTACATGCACATTAATAAACCTCATAATCTCTTTCATATCGAATAATTTCAAACGGAAAAGGGTTCCGGTTTACAATTGAAGCGGCTCTAAAACCAGGAAGCAGGAAGAACGTGGATCTCAACAAGCTACTACGATGGCAACATCAAGCTTCAATTGCCGCAGGACGCTCGCACCTCTTGCAGAGTGGCTGATGGCTCGAATCCTCCGGAGATCTACGAGTCTACCCTTACCTTTGAGCACAAAGAACTACAAGAGGTAGGAAAATATTGCATCAGATCCACGAGAGATGGTGATGGTATGCAGAGACGGCCATCTGAGCGGTCTGACAAGCAAAAGGTGAGCGAAAAATCGTGCGCATATGAAAGAAATGGTAAGGGTTTATACAGCCATTGTTTTTTCAGCGTATCAGTCATAAGATCAAGGGATTTTCGGCACTCAGAATGCTAGATATGGCATCCGTAGTGCTAGATCTGGCAGCCCAGCACGGGATGAGGCAGTATTGCCTTACATGCACATTATTCATAAACCTTACTTACGATACGCTGCACTTGTCTGGCATTTCCAATCTGGGAGGTGGAGAAGGGTTGTTGAGATCATTGAAAATGGAACAATGGCATTGGCAGTCGCTGTAGCGCTGGGCCAGAATGACCCCACACCAAATTTGCTAAAAGAGACACTAGAGCCCACCCTCTATTATGCAGCATGTCCCGCCATCAGATCCGGAGAGGATTCAGTCTCCCCACCCTGTTGGACCTAGTCCCAGGTTACCCCACCCACGCTGGAGGACACGCCCAGATCTGGATCGGGTGCTGCATACAACCAGACCACATCTAAGGTTGACCACGTAACCGATGGAGCAGAGCAGACTGATGCAGCACGTAAAGGAAACAACCCAAAAAAATAGAGAGCCGCGACGATTGTGCCGGAACAGGTAAACACCCCAACATTGGATCCTGAAGCAGCTACTCTTGAACTACTCGAAGGCAAACAAAGTACCCTCTTTATCAAATCTATGGAAGGGAACACAGTGTGCATTAAGATAGGGAGATGGGAGAAGACAAAAACACTCAAACAGAGGATACAAGACAGGACGGGTATCCCACCTTGCAAACAACTCCTGACATACACAGGAAAAGTATTGTAGGAGGAGCGCAAACTAAAATACTATGACATACTCAATGACTCAACCATCTGCCTTAGCACAAGACTCCGCAGCGGCTACTCCGGCACAAGCACAAAAGGACCTGTTTCCTTCAAAGATGCAGTAAAAGGGAAGATGGAACCTCAAGTGCAAACAGAACAGCAAGCTACAACCCCTGATGCCTACAACGTCGAGCAGACAACTCAAAATCCTGCATTAACAATTGTTGTACTTGTGGTAAATGAAATACAGGCTGATTATTTATCTAAAGCAGTGATATGCAGGTTTAATGGTTTTTGGCCCAAACTGTAAGCCTTCGTCAATGGATTTACTCCATATGGATAGAAAATTGTGATATCCACCTCTGTTCAAAAGGATCTTTTATTGTCAAATTCGACACAGTAAATGACAGGGAATATGCATTGAACGAGGGACCATTGTTCTGGGGTAATGATGGCCCCTTTATGACATCTTGATTCCCAGAATTTGACCCAAACACCATGGTGGTTTCCAAAATTCCTGTGTGGGTAAAGTTATATAACCTACCTCTACACTTTTAGCACATAAAAGTATTAGAAGGCATTGGCAATGCATTGGGGAAATTCTTAAAAGTAGAGAGTTAGCGCCTTTCCAAGGATATCTACACATTTTCCAAGATCTGTGTGGAGGTAAATCTCAGTCAAGGATTACCTGACCACATTCTCTTACTCCACAACGAAAAGAAATGGGCCCAACCACTTCATTATGAAAACACTGCCTTCAAATGCCACATATATCGTCAAACTGAACATCTACAAAATGCGTGCCCACAAAACAAAAAAGACAGGAAAAAAAGACAGCCACCAAAGCCGAAAGGATGGCAGTTTTCAACCACATGGGCAGAAGACATAGAAGAAGAAAAAAACACAGAAACCACCAACATATTTCAAGAAGCAGAATATCCAGGAAATAATCCATAAATCAATGAAAAAATCATTCCACACAATCCACAGAACGATGAAAATCAGATTGAATATGTTATAGTTCCAAATACAACCAATCCACAACAGCAAAGTGAGAAACGCACCCCAGTACAAGAAGTTGGAGGCAGCAGGTGAGCACACTCCACAGAAAGCTCAGATTCTGAAAAAACAAATCTTGGTTGCCACAAATGAATCACAAATGCCTATTGTAACAGCCATGCTGCAAGTTGATTTGTCCAAGTTTTTCCACTTTGAAAGCATCAATATGGATGATAAATAATATAATGATCCTATTGATCTTAAATAACTTTAGCCTAGGTAAAAACGAAATAGTGTTGGAGTGCACCAATGTCTTACACATTTGTATTTAAAAGAAGATATTCCATGGCTAAGTTATTTTAACACATTTAATATAATGTATATATTTAATGTAAAACATTGGATCTAAAATTGATTATAAACTCGATTATATATATATGTGTGTGTGTGTGTGTGTGTGTGTATAAAAAGGAACAAGGGGAATCTGAGGAATTCAAATCACTAGAGGTTTCTCATCAAACCATCTCTTTTTTGTTTATAGCATAATTAATTTTGGGAATGGGACTTCAAATGAGTTAAATTCATATGAGAAAGCACTCTAACTATTTGTAACAACTACATGAATTGTGAATAATATCTTATTGTCCATCTCCCTTAACTAGGCAACCCTTTGGTACAATGATGGACATACCCTATCTAATAAGAATCAGATGTATCTCTTCAGTACTAGATACCAAAGGAACTCATCCTAAAACCAATCGTGGAATCAAAAGATGTGTTATAAATCTATGTTAGAAGAGAAGCACAAAAGAAAACTCCCATTATATTTAAGTAGTAAAGACTAGCAAAACCAAAAGGATGATAGTGGATGGTGTCTCAAACTCCTATATTAGTCAAGGCATGTGAACCAGGGAAACTATGGATACTCATGTACGGTTAGAGTGGGCAAATACATAGATTAAAAATTGCTTGAACCACGTATTAGGAACAAAATTATATGACATTAAAATAACTCTTTGTTTTGGAAGTCAATAAATCTAGCAAAGAAAAGGAATGTAGAATAGACTTGAGTCTTGAGAAATTATATATTGGCAGCTGGTTGATTAATAAGGGTTCCTAGAACCATAATGTTTTCCTTGGGATTCATGATATCCATGTAGTGTAGAGTCTCAAGGCCTCTTCCTCTAGAGCCACTTTCAAGCATTTTTATTGAGAAAACAACTCCATCAATGACTTGGCTAAATTGTCTATAGAATCACAAGAAGGATTTCTATCTTGACAAAGCATCAAGGCGGAGGCCTTTCTCCTCCCTAACAAGCATATCAAAATATATAGTTATTTTCCTCATTTTCTCCCTATGTAGGATCATATCAATAATAATCCTTCAAATGATGTTTTATATGACATAAATTAAAAAAGTTGATGGGTAAATTCTTAGGCCATTAGAGGCCTTCCTTGTAATCATGATCATAAAAAAAAAATTCCTTTGATGGTTCATCAAATATTAGTGATAAGCCCTTTTTAATTTAGCTCATAATAGTATGGACATTCATCTCTTGAAATACAAAATATATTATTCATTATTTCAATAAATTCAGCACCACCACTCCATCATACTGATGAAGATATAGATTATGATGAAATCCATGTTGAATAATGTATACAAATTGGTAAATGCACATAATTATTATAACTAAAATATCACTTTATATATGAACAATACATAAACAATGAAATTGTTTCCAAATGTCACTTCAAAAATAGAGGCCAGGTAGGTTT